>PVHP010008058.1:0-13584 GCA_004024765.1 Zapus hudsonius | reverse complement strand
CACAAATTACCATATTAACTTCACTCATGGCATCCTCCATGCGTCATTTGGGAGAGAAGCATTGACTGAGAGTTTGCTGTGTGCATGATAATGTATTAGGCACTGTGGTACAAAGATGAATAAAACGTGGCACCTGAATGCAGAGTTCATAACCTTATTAGGGAGGCAGACTCCAGGGAGTAATTGAGATAGCATTTTATGTACATATGTGCAGAATCAGGAGCAAAGTTAAGAATCATAAACTAATCAGGCGACCCATGAGTAACCAAATTTGATATCACTAAGTTCATGTTCTAAAAGTACATGTACTTTACTGATAAGATAGGCTCTCATAAAAAACCTGCTTTTCTTCCCTCCCTCTCTCCCTTATTTCCTTCCTCCTTCTCTCCCTCCCTCCCTCCCTCCCTCCCTTCCTTCCTTTTCTGGTTTCACTGTGTAGCTTAGGCTGACCTGGAACTCACTATGTAGCTCACACTGGCATCAAATTTGTAGCAATCTTCCTGCCTCAGCTTCTCAAGAGCTATGATTACAGGCATTAGCAATGGGAGGTCGAGGTAGAAGAATCCTAAAGCTTGCAGGCCAGCTAGTTTGGCTTTCCCAGTAGCAAAAAGCAAAAAGAGAGACCATAGCTCAAGCACTGTGAAATGAGGGACCCAACGCAAGGCTAACCTGAGATTGTCCTCTGACCACCACATGTGGAAGGAGAAAGAAAGGGTTAATTGAGAGAGTGCGAGTGTTCAGAAGGATGGACTCCAAAGCAGTTCCTTTCTGTTTGTTTTCTTTTTATCGAGGTAGGATCTCAGTCTAGCCCAGGCTGGCCTCGAACTCTTGTCATCCTCTTACCTGAGCTTCCAAGTGCTGGGATTAAAGGCGTGTGCCACCAGGCTCTAAAGCAGTTTTTATTTTATTATTTTATTTTATTTTTTAAAAACACTTTTAGTGAGCGTTTTAATACATGAACATACTACAGTTTGATTGTATTCAGTTTTTATTTTTAATAGGTTTTACTTCTTTTAACTTTTAGCAGTTTTAAACTTTAGCTCATCTGAGCTGAAAGATTTCTCATGTATGCCCTGCCCCCGACACATATGCAGCAGTGCTATGTTAGATGTTTGTTTCATTCAGTTATTTATCTAGCAGGGGCCATATATTATGATATACTCCCACAATTTGTTAGTACATATTTTATATTTGTTTTTTATTCATCTATTTTCTAATTGAGTACCTATTGAATATCTACGCTGTAGTATCCAATAGGATAGTCACTTGGTGGTTATTTAAGTTATAATTAGAATTAAGTGAGACAAAAAATTCAGTTCTTCACTGCATTGGTCATAGTTCAAGTGCAGTTTCTAGCCATGTAATATTAATGGTTATCCCATTAGACAATGCAGGTCAAGAATATTCCTATCCATGGGGCTGGAGAAATGGTTCAGTGGTTAAAAGTGTTTGTTTACAAATGCAGCCAGCCTGGCAGTACCCACGTAAAGCCAGATGCACAAGGTAACCCATGGGTCTAGATTTAGTTGGTAGCAGCAGGAGGCCCTGGCACACTCATTTTCTCCAGCGAGTCTTTCATTCTTTTTTTTCTCCTCAAATAAATGAGTATTTGCAAGCAGAGAGAGAGCCAGACAGAATGGGTGTGCCAGGGCCTCTAGCCTCATACAAACAGATGCATGAGCCACCTTGTACATCTGGCTTTATGTGGGTACTAGGGATTGAACCCAGGTCGTTAGGCTTTGCAGTAAAGTGCCTTAACCACTGAGCAATCTCTCCAGCCCAATTATTTTTATATATATATATATATATATATATATAATTTTTTAAATAATACTGGTATCTTATCAGACACCTCTGGGTGGACAGTGCTAGTCTACTATGTTTCAGGTACTGCTGGATAAATTGTTAAAAATTTTTTTTTCTTTGAGGTAGGACCTCTCTCTAGCCCAGGCTGACCTGGAACTTACTCTGTAGTCCCAGGCTGGCCTCAAACTCAAGGTGATCTTCTTACCTCTGCCTCCCAAGTGCTGGATTAAAGGTGTACACCACTACACCCAGCAAAATTTATTAATTTTTTTTGTTTTTTGTTTTTTCGAGATAGGCTCTCTAGCCCAGGCTGACTTGGAATTCACTATATAGTCCCAGGCCAGCTTCAAACTCAAGGTGATCCTCCTGCCTCTGCTTTCCAAGGGCTAGGATTAAAGGCATGCACTACCATGCCCAGAAAAATTTATTAATTTTTAATGTAAGGTGTACTTTTAGTATACACACACATATATGCATATGTATATATATTTTATAAGTCAGATAGCAAGCAGTTCCTACCTAAACATTATATATATTTTTTCATTTCTTTTATTATTATTAATTATATTTAGTACATTTCCTTTTTAAAATATTTATATATTTGCAAGTAAGGAGAGTTAGAAGAGAGACAGGTAGAATGGGCGCACCAGGGCCTCCACCATTGTAAACTCTGTATATCTGGCTTTATGTGGTTATTGGGGAATTGAACTCTGGCCATTAGATTTTGAAGGCAAGCACCCTAACCTCTGAGCCATCTCTCTAGCCCTACATTTCTTTTTTAACTTTAATGATTTGATTATTTTTTGCATTCCCCCCGCTCCTACTGTTGTCTTCATTTGTCTGGCTGAGCTGTTCTGAAGGCTTTGTTTTGTAGTTGTTGACTGGTGGTACCTTTAAGTTCCCTTGCCATCTGGGGATAAGTGAATGAGATTCTGTCAGCAGTCATTACAGGATTGGACTTCCTTAGGAGTTTCAATTCGGTTTAAAATAATTAAAAAGCATGCATTACTTTTGGTTTGAATAAAAACAGTCAACTTTAGGATATGCAGAAAAAAATTTAGGTGCTCTTTTAGAGAGTAATTCAGAGGTTTTCCGTTGTGAAGTTAGAGCATGCGCTCATTTTACTAATGTTCTAGATCTTTTTTTAAAAAATATTTTATTTATTCATTTTCAGAGAGAGAGAGGGAGAGAGAGAGAGAGAGAGAGAGAGAGAGAGAGAGAGAGAGAGAGAGAGAGAGAGAGAGCGCACACCAGGGCCACCACCTTGTGGGTCTGGCTTATGTGGGACCTGGGGAATTGAACCTGGGGCCTTAGGCACTGGAGGCAAGTGCCTTAACCGCTGAGCCATCTCTCCAGCCCTCTAGATCTTTTTTTTAAAAAAATATTTATTCATTTTCAAGCAGAGAGAGAGAGAGAGAGAGAGAGAGAGAGAGAGAGAGAGAGAGAGAGAGAGAGAGAGAGCACATACCATGGCCACCACCTTGTGGGTCTGGCTTATGTGGGGTCTGGCTTATGTGGGACCTGGGGAATTAAACCTAGGGCCTTAGGCGCTGGAGGCAAGTGCCTTAACCGCTGAGCCATCTCTCCAGCCCACTAATGTTCTAGATCTTAATGATATTTATAGTATTTTCAAGCAGGGCTTTAAATTATACATATTTTGACTGCTTGGACTCATCTTGTTAGGAGGTAAACGGTAACCTTACAAGATGTTTTTCTAGGTATGCATTCCTATCATTCATATACATTACTTTAACTATAATATCATTATATTTGGTATTGAATCATGAAAAGTATTAAAAAATATAATGACACTCAGGAAAGAGCTGGTAGGCCCACATTGAAGGAGACCCCATTTATTGACCTCTGTCCATCATTGAGTTCTGTTTGAATTCTAAAAGTGGTATAATTGGTCTTAATTTTTAAGCTTGGCAATGCTTTGGTCAGTTGTTAATGTTTTTAGGATAATGGCAATGAAGAGCCTTTGCCTTCCAGTTTTCCTTGGGTGATATATTTGTGGGTAATTTTCATTGACCCAGCAGTGACTAGAGGGAAATAATGTTGGGTGGAGGAAGAGAGTGATCGAGGGAGGAAATGAGATGAGATGAGGGAAGGTAAGAGAAATCTGTTATGATGGCTGGGCATTCCACAGCTTTTTAACCTTTTCCCTGGGCTTTCGATCCTTTCTAGAGGTTGGCTGCTGTGGCATCAGCAAAGCTGGACAGTCCAACAGTTCATTAATTGGCCGTGATGGCCAAAGCCAGGCCTGGCAAATAACAGGAAAAAATATAGGAAAGGGCTGATGATATTCGTGTGAGGCACATAGAGGGACTTTCAGATGGTTGAAAAGCATGAGAAGCCAGAAGAGGTCATAGGGGGAGTGCCAAAAAGTGGTAGTTCTGTTACTTCCTAGAGTGGAAAACATTCTTCAATACTTGTTTATAAAACAAGAAAACTGGAGACTTTCTGTGTCTGAAGTGATTGATCAAAGACCTCAAATGCCATCTGGGTTTCTCTTCCTGCCTTGTGATCTAAGGGAGCTGACATTTTTACCATTCATATATTAAGAGTTGTGAGGGAGGAGAAAACTGAGTCGCACCCAAATGAGAGTTTCACAGTTGCTTATTCCTGCAAGAATCAGAAAAAAAAGCAAGACACTTTGGAAAGCCATTAAAACTTAATAAGAGGCCAGTTGATTTTGAATATAGCAGAAGAAAGTCATGGAAGAGCTATTAATCAACAGCTTCATATTGTGAGCTCTAGTATTAACTGGTACATGGCTCAGGCAGAGAAATGTGAGGAACACTGACAGTATTCAAGTACTGAAGGTAATTTACCTGTTGTTGAGAAACAGTAAGTGGAGAGGTAGGACAAGTACATGTGAAAGAAATATTTGGGGGGTCGGGCGGGGAGATGACTCAAGTGAAAGGTGCTTGCTTGCAAAACTTGCTGGCCCTGGTTTTATTCCCCAGTACCCATATAAAGCCAAATGAACAAAGTGGTGTATGTGTCTGTAGTTTGCAGTGGCAAGAGGCCCTGGTATATTCTCTTTCTCTCTCTCTCTCTCTCTCTCTCTCTCTCTCTCTCTCTCTCTCTCTCTCAAAAAAAAATTTTTTTTAATGCTTTTTGTTTGTGAGTGTTGGTATTACAATACCATGCCCTGTTTTATGTGGTCCTGGGATTGAACCCAGGGGTTTGTGCATAATAGGCTAGTTCTCTTAACAACCAATCTATAGCCCTCTAATGTGAAAGAAATCTTGAGGGCTCATGCTAAACTATAAATGAGCTGCTCAAAGGGAATAATGGCACTTCACTTTTTAGAGCAGAAGGAAGAGCCGTTTGAAATCAGCATTGTTGCATAGGGGCTTCATAAGAACTGGGAAACCATGCCAAGTGAGATGGGAAAGAGGAGGGAATGAGTAGAGAAGAAGGTGGATGTTAGAAAAAGAAGGTTGCATGACAACACTGGTGCTCAGTGTGTTGGCCTTTGGAAGTCTCTGAGACCCTTTCTAAGAGCATGAAGGCAAAACTGTTTTCCTAGTAATACTGAGCCACTGTTTACCTTTTGATTGTGGTAAATAAAATAAAATTTATCACCATAACCATTTTAAGTGTATAATTTAGTAGTGTACAGTGTATTTCTGTTGTTGTGAGACAGATTTCTAGAACGTTTTCATCTTTCAGATCTGAAACTTTATGTCCCTTACATAACAACTTTCTTTTCTTCCCTCCTGCTAGCCAATGGTCCTCACCATTTTTTTTTGTTTGTTTTTTGAGGTAGGGTCTTGCTCTAACCCAGGCTGACCTGGAATTCACTCTGTAGTCTCAGGGTGGCCTCGAACTCATGGCGATCCTCCTACCTCTGCCTCCGAGTGCTGGGATTAAAGGCGTGCGCCACCATGCCCAGCTGGTCCTCACCATTTTTTGTTTCTTTACATACCTCATATAAGTGGAATCGTGTGGAATCATATTTGCCTTTTTATGACTGGCTTATTTCTCTTGGTACAATGTCCTGAAGGTTCATGTGGTGGTGTTGATAATTTCCTTTCTTTTTAACATGACTAACATAATTAATCATTTGGATATTAGAGTTGTTTCCACCTCTTGATTGTTGCCTTTGTTTTATCTTTTTCCATGAGTTGACATTTGCCTTGATGATGCAACAGCAAATAAAACTGATGGTTGCTCAGCACGAATCAAGATAGAGATATTAAATCCTACCAGTAGTTACCATGTAACTGCAGTGGGAAGGAATCCAGTTTATGTGCTATCTTCTGAAGTAGTGTGAGAGCAGAGGAGAAGGAAGCATCCCGTACCCCTGCTGTACACTGGAGTTGTCTTGAGGAAGAACACTTTGGCAGTTGAGTTAACCTAGCTGCCTTTATCACAGAACATTGATCTTACTTCAAGAAGGTGTAACAGTTAACTGTTTGCCTGTTTGCTGCTGGCCATGTCACCGACGAGAAAAGCAGCTTATGGGAGGAAAGAGTTTATTACAAGCTTACAGTTTCACAGGGAGAAGCATGTGAGCTGGCTCATGACTTCCCATATCCACATCACAGAGGGAGAGCAGCAAGTGCATGCCGGCTCAGAACACCCTGTAGGCTACACTAATAAACCCCAAGGCCTGCCCCTAGAAGCATATCCTCCAGTAAGGTTCCAGCTTTCAAAGGTGTCAGAAAGGCTATGGTTTTCAGACTTGAGCATCTCATAGATATTTTCTTTCATTTATTTAAAATTTCTTTGTCTTTTTGCAGCACAGAGGTTTGAACCCAGGACTTTGGGCATGCTAGACAAGCAGTCTGCCATTGAATTGCACTCCCAGCCCATAGATATTTTCTTGAAAATGAATGAAATAAACTTGCTACCTCCAAATATAACAAACAATACTTATTGCCAACATAATATTTGAACTTCCAAGTGAAAATTAGAATTTTTTTTTTTTCTGAGGTAGGCTCTTACTCTAGCTCAGGCTGACCTGGAGCTTACTCTTTAGTCCCAGGATGGCCTTGAACTCACAGCAATCCTCTAACCTCTGCCTCCTGAGTTCTGGGATTAAAGGCATGTGCCCCCATGCCCAGCTCTGAAAATCAGGATTTGGAAACTTATCTTTGCAACTGTGAATTTGATAGTTTCCCAATATTTTAAAGACAATGAGGAACATTGGTATTGATATTAGTGCATTTTTTAATATTATAGAATGAAATGTATCAGCATTAGGAAAATTTGCATAATTCATTGAAGCATTATTTTCCAGTGATGTTACAAAGTCATGTCTGGGTAAAAAGCTGCTTATAGTGCAAGAGAAACCAATGGATTTTTTTTTTTTTTTTTGGTTTTTCCGAGGTAGGGTCTCGCTCTAGCCCAGGGTGACCTGGAATTCACTATGTAATCTCAGGGTGGCCTTGAACTCACAGCAATCCTCCTACCTCTGCCTCCCAAGTGCTGGCATTAAAGGCGTGCGCCACTATGCCCGGCTGAAACCAATGGATTTTAATGTAACAGGATATAAAAAGTTTTAAAACATGGTTTTAGATTCCAGTTATGATGAATTTTTCAAAAATTCAGCTTGTTTCAAGTTTTAGTTTAGAATAAAAAAACAGGATATCTTTAATGATCTGGAAGGCCTATTAAAATTACTCATTTGGGTATGTAACTCATTAGTAGAAAGCTTGCTTAACATGTGTGAGGCTCTGTGTTCAATTCCCACATCAAAAAATATATAAATAAAAGCCCTCTTCCCTTTTGCAACATGTGTGTGAGGCTGAATTTTCATATAAATACTCAGCCAAAGCAAAATATGTAATACATTTAATACTGAAGCAAACATTAGACTGACTACTGATAATCATATTACAAAAGACATTTTCAACATTAGAAAACAATACCACTCTTATTTTTTGTTTATATATAAATGTATTGTATGGGACTGGGGAAATGGCTCAGTGGGTAAAGCACTTGGTGAACAAGGGGGAGGACCTGAGTTTGAATTCCCACCATTCACAAAAAATGCCAGGTATGACTGACCTCTGGATCTGCATATACTCTCCACCCTGCTCCCAAAATCAAAACATTTAGTAAATACATTGTGTTAATATGAAATGTATTTTATCATTTTATCTAATATTTAAATTTTTCTGTTTTATAACATAACAAATATAGATAGATGTAACCCATGCATACAAACATTCTTGGGGGCAGGCGATAGGCAGTTAGTAAAGACTCACAAACCAATGAAGTGGTGATGCCCTTCATGGACCTGACTCTTTTTTTTTTTTTGGCCCGGCTTAGGTATTTGGCTCGGGTAGGGGACCTTGAAGCCACTAACACTGAAGACCCAAATCTGAATTATGGACTTGTGGTGGACTGTGGTAGCAGTGGCTCTCGGATTTTTGTTTACTTCTGGCCAAAACATAATGGGAACCCCCATGATTTGCTGGACATCAAACAGATGAGAGACCGGAACAGCCAACCTGTGGTTAAAAAAATCAAGCCAGGTACTAATCTCTTTTGTTGTTCTAGTCTGTTTTTATCTGCAGTAAACAGGCGAGAGGAGAGAAGAGAGCATAAAGAAAGCTACCCTTATTTTCATAAGAGTCTGGGTAGTGGAAGGAATGTCTTACTCATTGTCATCCTATTTAAAAACAACAACAAACCAAAGTGTAGGATTTTTAAATAGAACCTTATGAGCTATCAGTTTTCTGAATTTTATGGTATTTATTTTGCTCAAGGAATCTCAGCAATGGCTGACACTCCAGAACATGCCAGTGACTACCTTCGCCCTCTGCTGAGCTTTGCTGCTGCTCACGTGCCTGTGAAGAAGCACAGGGAGACCCCGCTTTACATCCTCTGCACAGCAGGCATGAGGCTCCTCCCGGAGAGGTGAGATGAAGCAGAACCTGGCCTACGGGGCAGAAAAGCCAATCCCATGCATTGTCCTCTGAGTTTCCAGTCTGGAGGTGGATGGAGGTATAGTGCACAGAGTTTACAGGTGACACCTCAAGGCTGTTTGCTCAGAAATAGAGTTATTGCCATCCCTGTACCCACTTACTGTATAATCTGTTGGTCACATCTTCATGCCATTTACTACCTTGGTATCAATATCTACCTAAGATGGCAAAGGAATTCAGAGTTTGGATTGAGAGTAGGGAGTGCAGGAAGGGGTAAATTTGAATAACAAAGCAGGTGCACAAGGGCAGTAGAAAGGTTCCCTGAGGAACTGGATACCTACTGGCAGAGCTAGTGTAGCAATGCTGCCTTCTCTGTCATTCTGCCTGGGTCCTAGTGAAAACTAGTGTAATAATGAGTCCCTCCTCTCACTGCCTCGCAAATCTCAGCATCCACTGCATTAGATCAGTTTTCTCAGCCTCAACCATGGAAGTCTTTTCTCTTTGACCTCAGCAGCTCAGACTGATACCTTGCCACCCAATCCTCTTCCTACATAAGAAGAGCAGGAGGAGAAAGAGGAAGTCAGACCCCTCTGTTTAAAAGTTCTCCCCTCTGATGCCTCCTGGATCCCACCACACTTACCCTGAGTGTGGGATGAGAGTGAACTCCCTGAACTTTGCTTAGTTGTGATTCAGTTTTATTTTGAGAACACTATTGGTCACACTTTCATCACTGTGATAAACACCTGAGGGAAACAGTTTGAAAGAGGAAAGATTTATTTTTGTTCACAGTTTCAGAGGTTCTCATCAGAACCTGTGCTGAGGCAGAAAATCTTGGTAGAAGGGCATGGCGGAACAGAGCTGCTCACCTCATGATGGCCAGGAAGTGATGTCAGAGAAGGTCCTGAAACCAAATACAGTCCCCAAGGACATGCTCCAGTGATCTACTTCCTCCAACCAGGTCCCACCCCCAAAAGTTTCCACCATCTTGCAGTGCCATTGATTTATATATCTATCACAATTGATTAGGTCAAAGCCCTCATGATCCAATTACCTTTCAATGATTGGATTTGCCAGCCAGGGACCCTAGCCAAAACATGAGCTTTTTGGGGGCAGGGAACATAGCATATCTAAGCCATAGCAAATGATTAACTTGAGATCTATTCTCTATTTTATTTTTGGTTTTTTTTGAGGTAAGGTCTTACTGTATCACAGACTGGTTTGGAACTCACTCTGTAGTCAAATGCTCTACCCCTGAGCTATACCCCCACTTGCTTGGAACTCACCCTGTCACCCCAAGTTGTCCTCAAACTCATGTTGATTCTTCTTCTTTAGCCTCCTAAGCACTGGGATAAAGGCATGTGCCAGGCTGGAGAGATGGCTCAGCGGTTAAGGTACTTGCCTCCAGTGCCTAAGGCTCCTGGTTCAGTTCCCCAGTACCCACATAAGCCAGACCCACAAGGTGGTGGCCCTGGTGCTCTCTCTCTCTCTCTTTCTATCTCTGTCTCTCTGCTTGAAAATGAATATTTTTTTAAAAAGGCATGTGCCACCATACCCAGCTGAGATCTACTCTCTTTTGTGAATTAAAAAATATACAATACATATTGTGAGCTGTGTGCAGCATTATACAGCAGATCGCTAGAGCTGGTGCATCTTGTTTAACTGAAACTTCATGACCATATTCCTTAGCATAAATGTCCTCAAGGATCATACATGTCACATTGTAGAATTTCCTTCTTTTAAAAGGCTAGTTTCCCCTTTATAGGTATATACTTGTTTATTTTTTGCTTTGTGTGTGTGTGTGTGTGTGTGTGTGTGTGTGTGTGTGTGTGTGTGGTGTGGTGTGGTGTAAGCACATGTGTGTGCCCTTGTAGTGCCCCATGCCCTTGCCTGTAGAGGGGGTGCTGGCCTGTGGGGGCTGGAGACAAACATTGGGTGCCCCACTCCATCACACTCTTCTGCCTGTTCTTTAACTGGGCTGGATACTCTTTTTTTGTTTTTGTTTTTGTTTTTGAGGTAAGGTCTCACTGTAGTCCAGGCTGACCTGAATTCACTATGTAGTCCCCAGGGTGGCTTCAGATTTGCGGTGATCCTTCTGCCTCTGCCTCTTGAATGTTGGGATTATTAATTTTTGTTTGCTTGTTTTGATGTGTGTGAAGATGTTTGTGCTCCATGGGCATATGTGTGGGGCCAGAGAAGAAGGCCAGCTGTCCTCTATCTCTTTTCTGCCTTATTTCCTCGAAACAAGATTCTCACTAAACATGGAGCTCACGGCTTTTCAGTTACACTGACTGCCCAGTGAGCCCCCAAATACTTCTGTCGTACCGCCATGCCTGGTTTTTTATGTTGGTGTTGAGAGATCAAACCCAGGTACTCATACTTGTGCTCTTACCCACTGAACCATGTCCCTAGCCTCCTGATTTCAATTATTTTGGTTAAATTACCCAGGAGACCATGGTAGCTGTGTGTGTGTGTGTGTGTGTGTGTGTGTGTGTGTGTGTGCGTGTGTAGGGGATCAAACCCAGGGTCTAGTTAGAGCAGATGCTGTACCACTGAGGTATATCATAGCCCCTATATTAAATTTTTTGACTTACCATTTTGTAGTCCTACCAACCAAGATTTGGTGATTTTTCCACATCTTTGTAAATAACTTGTCTTGTTTTTCTGAGAGATAGCCACTGTCAGGTGTGAAGTAATCTACTGCATTGTTGGCATGCATTTCCCTGATGACTAGTGACTGTGAGGGTCTCTTCATATGCCTTAGGACCATTTGTTTGTCTTTGGAGAAGTGTCTCTTTAAATCCTTAGCTCATTTTTATTTATTTATTTATTTATTTATTTATTTATTTATTTATTTATTTATTTATTTATTTATTTTGGTTTTTCGAGGTAGGGTCTCACTCTAGCCCAGGCTGACCTGGAATTCACTATGTAGTCTCAGGGTGGCCTTGAACCTCCCAAGTCTGGGATTAAAGGTAAATCCTTAACTCATTTTTAATCCAATTATTTGTTTTTGTTTTATTTATTTTTGTTGTTATTTTTCTATTAAATTGTAGGGTTTCTTTTAGGTTTTGAAGATTAACCTGTTATCAGGTAGTTTGTAAATAATTTTCTCCATGCTGTAGTTTGCCTTTTGCTCTGTTGATTAATGGTTTTGCAGTGCAGGAGCCTTTTAGTTTGATATTATCTCTTATTTTTATTAAAATTTTTTAAATTATTCATTTGTAAGGAGGGGGGAGGAGAGAGAATGAGGATGGGCACACCAAGGTTTCCTGTCACTATAAACGAACTCCAGATGCATGTGCCACTTTGTGGATCTAGCTTTACGTGGGTACTGGGAATTGAACCTGGTCCATCAGGCTTTGCAAGCAAGCCTTTAACCGCTGAGCCAGTCCTTTTGGTTTCATATTAATGAGGTCATTGCCAGCCTTAACTTTGTAATCCAGAGTCCAGAAATGATCATAATTTCAGATACTATTTCTTATTAGCCCAATGTTTTCCCTTGGTAAATAGCTATTCACTTTCCCACAGATTTAAGTTTTACACTTGGCCTTTCTTTTCTTCAAACTACAACAATAACAAAGAGCTCAGATAGATGTGGGGCATCCAGCTGTTTTGTTCACCATGCTTGTCAGTGTGACATCTGGTAGTGCTGTGTCCAGAGGATTGCTTGCCACCTGCCTAGATTCTCAGTGCTTTACCGTCCAGGCTTCTGTTGAGAATCAGGTTATTGATATAGCTATGAGTCAGCATGCTAGGACTTCTAATTCTGTTTGTTTCCCATATAACTTTGTCTTTTGCAAACTTTCATTTTTATACTTTTTTTGGTGTATGTTTGTTGTGGTGCTGGGGATTGGCTCCATGATGCATACATTGTTTTTACACATTTTCAAAACCAAACCTTAAATTTTATGGCTACAGCCTTATATCATTAAAGGAAATCTTAAAAGTCAACAAAACAAGCCGGGCGTGGTGGCGCATGCCTCTAATCCCAGCACTCAGGAGGCAGAGGTAGGAGGATCACTGTGAGTTCAAGGCCACCCTGAGACTACATAGTGAATTCCAGGTCAGCCTGGGTAGAGTGAGACCCTTCCTCAAAAAAACAAAACAAACAAACAAACAAATAAAAAGCCAACAAAACAATGCAAAACTTTTCATTTCTACTACTCAGTCAAAACTGCTTCATTTTGTCCCAATTCCTTCTCTTTTTACCTCAATATGTAATTTCTCTGGAATTATGATTGTACTGCAGTAAAATTTAGAATTTCTGGTTTTGACATATGTAATATTCACATGATTTAAAAAATACTAGAAATCCTGGGAAGAATAGAAGATAAGAAGTGAGGACTCCACATCACAAAGTCCTGAGTGGCCAAAGGTCGTACAGCCAAGGAACTGGGAGAAAAGCCAGAGAAAAAGCTAAAAGTCAAAAAGGGAGATCTGCCCAGTGGGCTGGGTAGAGGAACCCAGGTAGAGGTGGTTTGGCCAATACTTATGTGTCTGGAGCAACGTAGAGAGTTGCTTGATCTGGCTCTGCCCAGCATTGCTTCTGTTTGTCAAAGAAAGGAGTTTCCATGGGCGTGAAACTCAATGTGAGCTCCACTCCATTTTCTTGTGTGTAAGTATGGGGAAATGTGCCTTCTTTTCTACTTGTTTTCACATCACCTTTCATTCATCTACCTTTTCTAGGCTTAGTGAAATCATTTTTGCTTCTGAGGCCAAATTAGTTGCTGACATAGTGTGACTATCATTGCAAGAACCTGTTTTGTATGGTTAGTGCTTTGCTACTTCCTTAACATTTGTGAGTAATATTCTTGAGTCACCTGGACTGTATTTGAATATATCAGCACCCAGTTTTATTTTTTTTGCCAACAGCCTACCAGAATTTTCCTGT
>PVHP010008057.1:0-54549 GCA_004024765.1 Zapus hudsonius | reverse complement strand
AAGATAAATAAAACTAAGTTTGTTAATACAATGAGGTCCCATGTGGCAGTTGTAACGAATTATATCTGCCAGCATCAAAAATAGTGGTGTATCCTTGCTTTAGACCCAAAGGACATAAACAAATACCTGACCATACAGCATTCACAAATATGTCTAGAACAGCCTTATTCATAAGAGATGAGCCAAAGAGTAGAAACAACTGATGAAGGAATAAACAAATTAGAGTATAGCCATATGACGGAATATTACAATGTAGACAAGCCCTGAAAACATCATGCCAAACACAGATATGAGCACGTTTGTAAGGAATTGCCAGGATAGATGTGTGTGTAGAAGATGCAGAGAGATTCGTGGTGGATTAGCAACCAAGAGGAGAGGTAATAGACAAATGGAGAGGGTGACAGATAAAGGGTACAGGGCTTCTTTGTAAGGTGATTAAACTGCTACAGAATTCACTGAGGAAATGGATTCGATAATCTACAAATATAATGAAAATCATAAAAGGATCTGTATGCATGAATTATAAATTAGGTAAATGTTATCTCAAGAAAATGGTAAAAAAAAATCCCCATGGTACACATGGTGGAACTTTAAACACTCATTGCAGTGAAAAAAGGAAGCCCAGGTCCAAAGTTGCCTTCATAGAGATGCGGTGGAGAACATAGTCCTTCCTTGAAAATGGAACATCAGAGAGATGTGGGGGTGGTGGCATGTGCCTGTACTCCCAGCATTCTTGCCCAGGCAACAAGATGACTGTGAATTTGAGGCCAGCCTGGCCTACCTAGCAAGTATAGGAGATCCTGTCTAAGAAAACAAAGACAAAAAGAAAAGGAAATGAGAAAAATATCGCAAAATGTTTACTCTTAAGGAGTAGATACTATATGTAGATACTATTATACCATTTATGTATATATTATTTTATTATGAAATCCTTCATAACTTTTTTAAAAAAATAAGATATTCTTGTAAACCTGCTAACTTCATTGAAACGAAACAACCTTCAAGTAGAAAATAAAATATTTTATCCCCTTGTTCTGATCTCACAGGCAATGAACCCATCCTCTTTTTCTTCCCTTGACTATGATTTTCAAGAGAGGCAGGTTTGAGTCCATAAAGTGAACTGTGTATAAGTCACTCAGCTCACACATGAAAGATATGTCATTCCAACAACAGGGAAATGCAAAACGATGCTTTGTCTGTTTAGAACAGACTTTTGTTATTCATTCAAGAATGATACAGATCAAATCATTCTCCCCTGTAATAACATTTTAGCTTCTGCTTGCAAATGGATCACATTGGTTTGTTTTCCAAAATGTAGATTATTAGATGGATGAGGCAGTAGTAAAAAGGCAGGCATTATGGGCATTTTTGAGGAGTGCAACGGAGTAGGGAGTCTCTCTACATTCCATCTGGAAAGCTAACAATTTGTTTGTGAAAAATGTAAATATTTTGTAGTCCAACTAAAGCCAAGATTGAAACGTGAAAGGCACATGAAATTATCATCAAGCTCTCGTCTCAGAAAGGATCACTCTGACTGCAGACTGTAAAACAGATTCAGCTACTCCAGGCCTTCTGAAATGGCACATTAAACTGATATCTGAATGTTCTGTAGAGATCACAAATTCAGCTAAATAAATAATGTATATTTATACTGTATAACATAGGAAAACTAATTGTGAAATGGACACCCTTCTGGAACTATTTCCATCACAAAATAGTAGGAGTTGCTGAGTAGAGCATGTTGGGGGAGTATTGCAGTCAGCATTCTAGTTGCTGTGCAGAAAGAACCCTAGCAAAAGCGGCTTGTGGAGGAAAGGGTTTATTTGGCTTAAGGACTCAAGGGGAGACTCCATCCTGGAAGGGAAAATGATGATGTGAGCAGAGGGGTGGACATCACCTCTGCTACAACACTGCAAACAGCAGCAGGAAGGTGTGCCAAACACTGGCAAGGGGAAGCTGGCTTATAACCCCCATAAGCCCGCCCCAAACAACACAGCTCCAGCAAGGTTGTAAAACCCAAATGGCCATCAGCTGAGGGTCAATTAATCAGAACACATTCATTTGTTGGTGGGGGACACCTGGATCAAACCATGACAGGGAGGTATTTGTGGCCAATCCCTGGAATGTTTGAAATCACTGATATAAGATGTTGGCAAAATCTACTATGTTTAACTGGCTTAGCTGACCATTGCACCCAAGAGAAAAGCTGTTTCTTTCCATGGAAAAAAAAGTCATTTAAATATGTGGCTGAATGCTAATAGATGGAGCCAATTACCCAAGAAATTAAAATGAATAGATGGTTAGCCATGACTGCTTGGGTTACTGTAATAGGCTGTTTGTGACTAAGTCTCCCTCTACGGAGGGAAAAGCCCAAGTGTTAAAGGAAATTGATAAATAATAAGTTCTTTCCCTGGAAATGACCCTTGGTAGGTCTTCCTGTGCTGCTATATTCTTATAGGGAGCTTTAATATTCCCTGGGAATGTCCCTTGACTCAATCTGTATTGAAGTCTATTATTTTTTTTCCATGATCAATTTTTAAACAGGTTTCTTAATTATCAGTTAGATCATACATTCAATTTGGTGTGTTCTTTTTTTAATCTTTATTTTCCAAAAAAAATAAATACAATGTATGAGCAAATAATGTGTTGTTATCCCCATATTCCTCCTCCCTGTTCCCAGCAGCCTAAAACATTTGGTCAAGTATATCGGGATCTAATGTTTAAATCACATGAGTGTTCCTCTAATCAACAGAATAGTCCCAATAGCCTAAGCCATTATTTTCAGATGCAAACAGTGTTTATTCGCAAGATGTGAGACCATTGAATTCACTCATGATTTCATAATCGACATCAAATTCATATCATGTTGATGAAAAAGGCTGAGAGGAAGGGACTTTTTAAATGCACAGGGAAGTTTATATATAAATGAAAAGTAGTATCATCTATTCTTTTAAAATAATTACTAGTTATGCAAACTGTTTGCCATTCCTATATTATTTAGATGATCATCTCCCAGAATCGATTTAAATCATATAAGTACAAGAGATGCTGATAAAATCTTTATGGTAGGACATGAGTGATAGAAGCAGAGGAGAGGGGCTCTGACAAGATGTGATGTTATAAATCCTCTTCTGAAAGATTCTTAGTATATGTTGGCATAGTAAGCAATCTGAGAAATCCTGCAACCTAGAAAACCAAACCTACCACACTTATCACCTGTACTTGACCAACGAATCCTACTTTTACCTAATATTTATTCTACACATTACACTGGAAAATGCCAAGAGATGAGTCTGTCACCTTATGGACAAAGGCCTTTTGAAAACTTGAACTGCTTACCCAAGATCCCATGAGCACCAAGTTGGAGAATAGGAATCCTGGCTCTCAATGCAAAGGTTTAATCTAAAACAGTAATTTTAGTATTTATCAAGAAACTTAAGGGCTTCTGGTTCAAGATGGTGGACTAGTAGCCACACCGTGTCCCCCAGGGAACAAGGCTGTGATCCAGGCTGTGGCTACAAGCTGCAGCCTGGCTCCCAGCTCCAGACACTTCCCAGCAACAGATTCCACTGATTAGAACCCTCATCAAGGATAAAGGTGCACCAGAGACAGTGAGTGCTACAGCCCAGCCCACAGGACTGGGTCCAGCTGTCTGAGACGACTGAGCTCCGTGCCCCCGCCATCCCCCACTCCCTACCCGCCTCTCCCCCACCCGCCTGCCCCCCCAACACCCAGGAACCCATCAGCCCTGCTCCCCATGCCCAAACAGCTCCACTTCCAGGGAACTTAGGGACCCCTTCCACCTCCCCCCCCACCAACCCCATCCCCATGCCTACTGAACCCCATGGGCCTGCCCCACATGCCTGCCCACTCCCATGGCCCCACCCCACACCCAGATCCTACTAAGTGATCTCTCAAAAGAACAGAGAGCCAAACACCGGATATTCTCCTTCATATGCGGTCCTTAACCAGGCTAACTGTAAACTCTACGCAGACTAGTAGAAAGAAGTGAGAGGTTATGAATGAGGGGTAAGGGATGGAGGGAGGGGAATGGCTTAAGCATGAGGCTAAACCAAATTGGGTTCAAAATCATAAAATCCTCATGAGCATACTGTAACCTATTGAGCAAGTAGTGGGCATCATCTGGCAAGAGGGGCCATGAGTAGTAGGGGAGAGAGTCTAAGCCTGTGAATAATTTATCAGTCTGACAACCCCTGGTCCCAGCCACCAGTTCCTTCTCTCACTGAGCTGTTGACCAAAGTGACCCATAAGGTTCCAAAAACAAGACAGGATTCTGTCAAAGCTCTTGAATGCCCACCCCAGGCCTGAGGCAAAGCCCTGTTGGTAAAGAAACAACAGAATGCCATCGATCAGCATTGAGAGACCCTCTGAGGTCCCGAATGGTAACCAGCCCCCAGATGGTAGTTAGTGCAGTGCTGGAAGGCACTGCACAAGCTGCCAGGGGAAGCTGGTCAATAACAGCTGGAGTAAACAGAGACCACTGGCATGAAACACAATCTGTGGCCATGAGTAGGCTGACCACACCTCCTACTGGAGAGAACAGTGAACCAAGAAAAGAGAATTTGTGCAGTGGAGGAGCCAAAGCCTGGGGTAGGCAATCAACAGCTTTTAAATCCGGCCAAATGTTCCACTTAGTGAGGGGGAGTCCTTAACTGGAACTGGGTACTTAGGGTGATATGCACTGGGAGCTGGACTCTTGGTCCCCCAATGAGAGATGCACTATTCAAGTGATTGAAGGAGAGGCTACTAAAAATAGAATCTAGCTAAAAAAAAAAAAATAGAATCTAGCTAATTCAGAAATGTATATCTCAGTTAACCTATACTGATCTCACTCTCTGATAGAGATTCTGTTTGTATCTTTCAGAATACATCAAGAGAGCTGTGGCTCATCTAACCCTACCAACAAACTGCAGGCCTGTAGCTGAAGTCCTGACAAGAGATGAGCCACCCCAGACATACTGTGGAGGATCCATATGGAACCCCTCAGAGAATGATGGGATGAACAAGTGACCCATAGTGACAGCCAATCAGTCAACACAGGATAAGCCAGTGAGACAGATTCTTGACCAATGATTCTTGACACAGCCTAAAGCAGAAGTACAGAGACCCCCTAAGATCTCAAAAATAAAACAGCCTTAATACTCACCCACCACGACTCAGGGAACTGAGCTGAAGAGGGGGAGGAAAGATTGTGAGAGCCTTGGTGAGGGAGAATATCCAGAGGCATGACCCCCCTCAGTAATATCATACTAGGACCAACAGAACTGGGCTGACTCCTAGGCTATCCATGGTCCCCTGCCCCAAGGACTGATCCAGACTGATGGAGAAGGATATCCAGCCAATTGGGGATGGGGAAGAGGGGCATTGGGGAACTGAGGATAACAACTCATTGTTTGCCCATTAAATAATGTAGCTCATTATGGACAATAAAAAAAGAAACTTAAATGCAAGGAATGTAAGTATATTTAGGCAGTGTCCACTTGAGCATTGGTGAGAATTAGTGGGGAATGCCAGAAAAAGGCCAAGGATATGGGAGACAAATCATCTGCCTGGCTGAAGCCTCCTCACATTTCACATAACTGCATTGCAGCTCCTAGCACTGACCTCTAATGAAGGCATCTCTTATTTTATTTATTTATGTATTACTTAAAAGATCATGCTCAGGTCTCAGATACAGTGACTGGAACATTGAAATCTTGCTCTCAGAGGCCAAGAGTGACACTGCTTCTTCTCCTTCATGCTTCTAATTTTCCATCAGCCCTTGCTATGGGAGACCCTCAGAAAATCCCACCCCAAACCCTCTGACTTCACCATGGAACCATCTTTCCTTCCCGACAGAAGCAGACAGAAGTAGCAGGCTGTGACTACTGTCTATTGTTCTGAGTGAGTTACACCATGATCTCTCTGCCTCTTTCCCAGAAGCTCTTTAACAAAATGCAAAGAGGAATGAGAATGTGTAATGTCTGAGCCTCGCTTGGGAAAAGTCCCTCTTTGTTTAGAAGTTATGCTAGCTTCATTTTTGTATTCTATTAGATAACATAGGAATGTTGCTGTCCGTGTCCTTGAAGTTAGCGAATTAGGATGGCATGTCAGTAAGGCCTATGGATTTCTGCCTTGAGGAAGGCAGAGTGGAAATGCAGGAACATCTTCCAATGGAAAAGTTCTTTGGACAACGGTACCCTGCTCCTGGGCCAGGCACCCATGAGTCATCTCTCCACTACTGAGAGAGCGTAGTCAGCCACAGCTGGGACTCATTCAGGACTTGAGGACAGTACCTTCAGCAGAAGGCCCTCTGGAAGCCACGGGAGCCATGTCTCACTTTGGGCAGCTCAGTCTTGGAGAGGGATAAAGGTTGGGGACAGGTTCCTTCCTTGGTGCTCTCTGGAATCTCCGTTTCATTTTCCATGGCCTGGAAGCAGACCCTGCAGTCTGTAGGTCAGTTTCATGATACTTTTCTCCCTGATTCATTGTCTAGTTCACACTTCTGTTTTGATGGGGACTTTTTTTAATGGGGAGGAAGCGGAGTTGTGGATCTCTGCTAATATCAATATTTGAATGCTTTTCCCCCATTGCACCAATGAGACTTGCCTGCTCAGAAACCCTGGGAAAATGAATAAAACTAACTAGTACTTATTCAGCCTCTCTATGCCAGGCATTGTGCTTGGGCTTCTGTGCATTAGTATTAAATTTAGAATTAGTATTGAGTACTCATTAGTACTAATTTTCCATCCAAGAACTCTTTATCATGTCTATTGGAGGTGGGAACAGTAAGGATGATGAAAGGCTAGCCTTTGTGATGTATTTGAAGTAGAAGAAAGAAAAGGCTAATGAGCAGAGAAATTCAAACAATCTACCCCTGGTTCTCAGAGTGTGGTATCCACTACCCATCTGTCAAAAATGCAGATTCTTGGGCTCTTCCCAAAGTACTGAGGCAGCGTCTAATTTGACAAGACCCCAGGTGACTCCTGTGTGCTTTGAAATCCGAGAAGTAATGTCTACCCAAGAGACCAAAGACAAAGCTCAGGGAACTACAAGTTCAATGATGATTCTGAAGGCCATGGTGGGTGTGGAGGGGGCAGAGGGGCATGCTGGGAAGGTGGCGTTGTAATGATTTCTCCTGGGACTTCAACACAGTTCTCTTCCCTTTCTTCAGGGCTGTGGGTTGAATGCAGAGGGCCTCCTGCACATGCTCAGCACGAAGTCTACGTAGTATACTTGACATTTTATGTTTGATCATTCTTTCCTTTAGGCACAGTAGCGTGTGTGTGTGTGTGTGTGTGTGTGTGTGTGTGTGTGTGTATGCACGTGCATATGCAGACAGGTGTGCCCCATGGACACTCTTGCGAAGGCCAGAAGAGAATTCAAGTGCCCTTCCTCTCTCTCATTCTTCTGCTTTATTCCTTGAGACTGTGTCTCTCCTCTCCCTCAACCTGGAGCTCCCTGTTTTCAGTTCTTTCTATTAATTTTCATTTTAAGTTTATCATTTTAAGATGTTGGCTTTCCACCATAAAGCTGCCCACCATTCAGTAGGCACCAGTTAATGAGCCGTGTGAAACTTAACTAATGACTCAATGAGATCTGTTGACTAAGCAGAAGAATGGAGCCCAGGGGCACTGTGTCTTAACCCTGCGTTCCCAGATTTACATGTGGGATCTTTGGCCTCGAAGAGCTTTATTTCCCTTAGAAAACTCTATAGGAGTCAAAATTGGGCAGGAAGACATGTCTCTTGGCCCAGCCAATGGCTGCCACCAGGTTCTGTAAGGCATAAGGACCTGAGCCTCTGCCCCAGATGCTCTGAAAATGCATTTGTACCTTAAATTCTGAAGACATTTGCCCTCGCAGTGTCCATGCTCGCTGACCTCATCTCCTGACACTTCCTCCTCTATCATGGCTCACACGGTGAGTATACACAGCAGCCCAGTAATTCAAAGCATATTTTCATATATATATATATATATATATATATATATATATATATATATATATATATATATCTCCCAAGTAGTCAGACCTTTCAAAGTGCTTCAGTGTGTGAGTCTGAACTGATGCCAGATGCAATTTTCAGCAGAACTCAAACAGAAATCTTGGACTCTCTACTCTACCAGGACAGAGGGATGTAGCCTGTTCTGGATGTTGTTGACTTAATTATAAAACCATTTAGGCGAAAGTTGTCCCAATAAGTCTGACTTTGAGTTTTGAAACGAAATATAAAAGATTTCATTACCATGTAATGGGAGCCCTGGGGATCTTCATTCTTGGTGCCATTAAGTTTGAGTGACATTGAAAGGAAGTTTTCTTGGTGCCGTTCAATGAAGAGGATCCGCTTACCTTTGACCTGGTAATCCCACTCCGAGCTATGGACCCAAGAAAAGGGAAAGAATACTGTGTGAGTCGGATTTCATCACTGTTACAAATGCCTAGGAGAAAATGTTTTAAATATTTTGGATTATGGTTCCAGTTCATGATGGGCTAGGCCCATTGCTTGGAGTTTCAGGCGAGGTAGGATCTCACGGCAGTGGGATCTTGTGCAGAGGCTGCTTACCTCATGGTAGCCAGGGAGCAGAGAGAAAAAGGGACAAGGCATATGTTTCCAGGACGACATCTCCAGTAATGTCCAACTAGGACCAACTACCTGATTTTTGTCATCTCTCAATTATGGCCATCACACTATGAATCCATCAAGAGGTCAAACCACTGATGAAATCAAAGTGCCTATGATCCAATCTCCTCCTAAAGCCCCAACTCTGAGCACTGCTGCACTGGGAACCAAGCTTTGCAAACGAACATTTTGTAAAGCACCCCATGGTCTCGTCACAACACATCTAACCACACAAGACCTTGCACAGGAATGTTCATAGCCATATTATTCTTAATAGCACCAAATTGAAAAGAACTTAAATCTCCATCAACTAATGAATAGGCCAATTAAAGGTGATATGTCTTAGTCCACTCTGTGCTGCTTTCACAGAATATCCAAGGCTGTGCAGTTTTCAGTGAACAGAAATTTATTGGCTCGTGATTCTGAAGGCTCTGAAGTTCAAGGTAGGTGTGTACCAGTAACCTTGAGAGCCCATGTCATAGGCTAAGCAGAAGCGAGAGAGAGAGAGAGAGAGAGAGAGAGAGAGAGAGAGAGAGAGAGAGAGAGAGAGAGAGACTATTTTTATGTACTTGAGACACATTTAATGGCTTTCATTGGACACGCTATTTCTTGTTAATAAAAGCTACTTCAAAATAGTATTATTTCTAGGGAGTACCTAAAAGTAATAGTTTGAAATATAATCTGATTTTAAGCTCTCCAAGCATTTCATTAAAATAGCCAATTTCACAGGGCTTTAATTTGCAAATTATTTTGAGAAAGAGACAAAATTTTAGCATCTATTTTACCTAGGAAGAAATTGCCATGCAAGATATTTAAAGTGGATTCCAAAGGCAATGGCTGACCACAGGAATAGAGCAACATTTCACATTGCTACCAGAACTTTCTATAGCAAGTATTATATCTCCAACAGTAACATGTTGAAACTAGATGTTAATTCAAACACTGATGTGATCTATCATTAGAATGATGACAGACCTAAAGAAAAATATTATTAAATGTTTATGTTTTTACCAGGCACTGTGATAATATATATTAACACATATATAAATATATATTATAGTATCTGATTTTCACCCGCCAAATTCTTCACCAAATTGATTGATCATATGCTGACAGATAAACTGCCTTTTGAGAGGGAGAGGGTAGAAAGATATCAGAGTGCAAGTGCAAATTAAACTGTATCCAGCAATGTTTGCATGTTGAGTGACGTTTTATGGAAACAGTTCTAAGGATAGCCCTAAAGTTTTCTTCTGGTTATGATGTCCGTCTAAAGGATAGACTACGTCCAACTTCAGAGAAGTAATGTAGCATGATGGTGACAGATATGACCTTGGGGAGGCTGGTCTTGAATGTTAGCCATACTACCTGCTAGCTGTGTAACCTTGAACGAGTCAATTAGTCTGTAACTTGTTTTCTTTTTGTAAATGGAGATGGTAACAACACTAGCCATAGGGTTATGGTGAGGAGTGTTGTCAGTGTTAACTGCCCTGCTATGAATTATTCCTAAATTTACATAGGAAGGAAGATATTTGGGATTGTGCTACATACACAGTGGACATGCAGTATAGCCTCTGTTACTGAGCTACTTTCTCAGCCTGGGAAAATGAAATGCTGATTCCACAGGACCAGGTTGAAATTGTTCGCTAGTCAGGTACCTATACACAACATGTCTTGATATTTGATTAAATTGTATTTAAGTGTAAGTTATGGTAGTGTTCCAAGAAGCAAGATAGGCACCGTCCAAGCAGAATTCATAGAGGGGGAAATGATGGATGCAGAAGCCTCCACCCAGGTAAGGAAAAACACCAAGCTCTTTGTCACAGTATTCAAACCAGAATCAATCTCAGCCATGATTCAAATGACAGTTGGCTGGCAAGAGAGGCCATTTGGACCATCAAAGGACACTGGCCCCAAAGAGCAGAGTAATGTGAAAGCCATACTAAGGCAGCAAAGCTCTCTGTGGAGAGTAAAATCCCAGCAGCTGAGCTGGGTTAGGGGTGACATTTTCATGCCAGAGAAGAGGAATATTCACTAAAGATAAGATACAGCCATGGGTCTTTGTGTCCAGGGACCAGGCAATAGTAGCAATGGTAAAGCAGGGCAAGAGAGAGACCGTCCCTCAGATATATTCCAACCCACACATGGCTCCAAGGAGCAGGCTACAGGAAGCTTCAGGCATAGTGGCACTCCTGGACCCCAGGTCTGTAAAGCTGGTGTCAGTCTGAGGGTGCATCCCAGTTAGGGAAGGAGGCTGCTGACCTACTTTTCATTGTCATTAGGACTGGGGAGAAATTGCAAGTGGTTGGCATCGGTGATTCAGCAATGGGAAGATAGGGAACATGGAGGCAGGAGGAACCAGACCTGCCAACACTATCAGATGCTGACCTTTGGCATCTGGCCTGATGGCCATGAGAGTCTTTGAGCTCTGTGTCTTGTGGTCTCCCCGAACAAGCAGGACTTCTCCCATCTGCATAAACAAGAAGGAAAAATTTGTTTCAAGACCAACCTGAGATCCTGCGCAGGTGCAGAGCGGGCCTTCCACGGCTTACCCCCTTCAGAGGGCCCTGCTGAGAGCCTGGCAGTGATTTAGGCAAGATGCGGTGGAGGGAAAGAGGACACTCTTGAGCTGATGCTAAACAATCTTGAACCTTCCAGAAACCTCCTTTCCTAAAACCCCGAGACATGTTGACTAATTCAGGTCAGGACTCCCAAATCTTCCCATACACCGTGCTGTTTTGTTTTGGCACTGTTTGCGTTACTAGCTAAAAGAGAATTTTACCCTTCTATTACCTATGTAAAACTATAGGAAGAGAGGAGGTTACTATTGGAAAAAAAACCACAATGTAATTTCTCCTGGACCTGCATCTCAGAAATAGCCTTAGCTCTACCAGGCACATAGTAGGAACTCCAAAATGATTATTAATGAGTACATGGATGACAGAAATCTCTTTAATCTTCCGAATTTGTTGTAGGTTGTATCACATCTATGAGCTCTGTTGAACAAGAAAAAAATCAGTGCATTAGGGTAATAATTTACATAATGAGGTCTAAAAATGCCTAGTGCATATTTGAGCAGAAATCACCATTCTCTTGAATCCTGCTTCATTCATCCTTCCTGTGATGCACCCTAAGCGTAGAAGGAGAGGCAGGGAGGAAGTCAGGCTCTGCTCCTGGTGGACCTAGAGATGGAGCCCTGGGGAGAGATACCACTAAGACATGTACATATTTAACTTCAATTCCCCAGGCTGCCTATCACAACTGCGTGTGTGAAGCTCACACCCCCACCACGAAGGAGGTTGATGTGGCACCCATCCCCTAACTTCACAATGGCAAAAATGAGAAGTGATGACAGCTTCCTCAGAGCTTTGTAAACTGACACATCAAAACCTGCCCATGGCCAACAACGGAGCGGAGCCAGGGGCAGGCAAACTGTGTGAGGCATTGACACCTCTCATCGACAGAAAAGTGTGCTAAAAACACTCAGGCCTGAGTTTCACCCTCAAGAGTTGAACTTCAGGTCATGGAGAATAACTTTCAGGAAAGTTAGATAAATTCTGTAATCACATCCATTTAACCTTCTAGCCTCCGAACCAGCCATGGACATTCGGGGTTCAATCAAGTGATGGCAAGGGAGGAACACACATCATGTTCTCAGTGAACTAGTGTCAGTCTGGCTGGAGGTCTGATAATCAATAAGTCAGAAGTAATAGAAGCCCTTGCTCTTCTAGTGAAAGATTTGAGGTTTTCTCTCTGTCCGTTGCATAATGAATTGTGTGGGACTGAAACCAGCGTACACAAGGATAACTGTGAATTCTGTCTAGCCAGACTATCTTTTGGGAAGGTCCACAATTGTGGTGCTAATGGCCTCTGCTTTCCTTTCACCTCCTAAAAACATACCATTATCAGCAAGTTCCATGACTGTGAAAGGTGCCATCTTCCAGCTGCCCACTAGGTACCCCTTCACTCCATTCCTGCTGAGATTTCATGGAGAATACAGAAATGAAACTCATGACTCATTCCTCCCCCCAGTACTGACATCCGTGCGCTTTGATTTAGTGGTTCCAAGTACAGTGATTTTGGGTTGTTGTCTTCTCGAGAATAATAAAGCATCCTAACAGATGTCCCCCATGCAATTACTAAATCATTGACAGTGGAGAAACTTGTGACTAAGAATATATAAATGTGTTGGTTAATCTTGTTAATAAATATCTAGTCATTAAGAGAGGTCCAATGATAACTCCCTGTTTTAAATCCCCAGGCGTATCTATGAAAAACTAGAATATATAATATTATCTTCAGGGCTCATCAACAAAGGTCAAATAGCCACCCAATTGAAGACAAAGAAAGTTCTGTTAGAGACCAAATGACAAAAATAGATACTCGAGATGTTTTTTGTCCAAGGAAGATAGAAATGCGGAGTTCTCTGATCATCACTATTCCAGCAGGAATGCTCTCATTTTCTCCTGAGAACAGTGCCATTCATGGTGACAGAAACTTTGTCATCATCTTCTGTTGTGACAACCATTGGCCATGTGTGATCGTCAGTCACATCAAACTTGGCTTGAGTTGTTGGTAGGGAAATCCCTTCCCCCACCCAGCTCTTAGCCAGTACACCTTGTCACATTAGCTAAAGATTACACTTGGCCTTCAGCTCTCCTCTTACCTTTGAGCCTCACAGCTTCCGGTTTCTCTTTGAAAATCATTTAGAATGAATACAAATGTTTTTCACATGCAAATATACCTTGGCAATTAGAACATCACAAAGCCCTGGTATTATTATTTTTTTAAAAGAAAGCAATTAGTTTGAGTAAATTTCCAAACAAATAGTATTGGAATCCTCATATTCTGAAGGCAATATACAATTATACTTGACGATGAAACTGAACAGCTAGTTTAGATAGAAAGAGATTAAAAATTCACTCCAAATCACTTTATTAACAGGCTATGCGAATGTCATATAACCTCTTGGCCAGAGATACTTTTGTTTTACAAAACCAAAATATAATTGGATACATTAAGCCAAACAGGCACTTTCATTGACAACAACCTCTCTTAGAGGCAAACTAAGTAGGGTAAGACCTGAGGCTGTCTCCTAATTCTTGATGGACCCACTCACTGGTTTGGACTTTTTTCTCTTTAGTTTCTGGATTGAGAATCTTCTCTGTTTCCTCAAAACTTTAGTTAGAGCAAGATTGTGTGTGCTTCCCAGTTTATATCACCTTTTAGTCTACATTTCTTCCATTACATGATCAAGAATTGAAAGATCCTAGTAACTTGACCTTCCCCTCCATTGCATTGCAAGAGACAGGTGAACTCGCCTTGTTGAATAAGATAGAGGCTATTGTGAGTGTGTGTATTTGTGAGCTCAGCTGATGAGTCCCATCTGAGCACATCCTTTGCCACAGGACTCTGTTCCAACAGGTGATAGTTTAAGGTTGTAACTCCGAAACATGTAAAATCCAGAATTCATTTCACTCATCAAAAGCAAGCTTGTTTCGATATAACTTTGTAGGTAATGTTTCTGAATCACATTAGAGAAGAAAGACATTATAACATCAATCTGGATAAAAGTTAATATCCTAAAGTTAGTGGACACTCTCAAAAGATCTTCATTCATTGACATCTATATCTATTTATAAGGTGGGTTTCTTTCCAAGCCCTAATATGAAGATAAACACAAGGGCACATGTCATCTTTCTGAGTTGCACTTTCAGCAGTCCAACCTAGATTAAACACATTCATCAGCAAGACTCATTTGTTACCTCAAAAACTTTAAGTATTAATATGCACAAATATTGATACAGCATACACTAAAAATGCATATAATGCGGAATCACAAAGGCTACAATTTTGGGTTTAGTTTTGTGGAACAACAAAAAGTTAGAAATGTAATCGTGATTATTAAGATTTATCTAGCTTTAGCCTTCCAAAGAGTAATGTGCATGTTTTTGAAACTCTTTTCTGTTTCCCTGAAGTATTTGTTCTACTTATCTTTACTTAAAATAATGTCATGCCCATTATACTGAGTAATAGAAATTTAGATGTAATTGGTACTTGTTAATTTTTTAATTTTAATTTTTAGTGAGCATACACAGTTTTAGTTATCATTCCTGCTAACATTTTCAAGTATAATATGTTAATTGATCTCCTCCTCCCTCCTCTCCCCACTGTTCCATTCCCATAACCTTCCCCTTCGTGTGTCCTTTGCTCTTTCCTCACCCGTTCCTAATTATCTCTTCCTACCTGCTGTTGGCTCCCATTCTAGCTCCCCATGTTTCCATCCATTCTATAGACCAACATATATATATTACAAGCTAGGATTGGTATATCAGAGAGTTTGGATTCCCTTTCATAATATAATTCTTTTCAGATCCATCCATTCATTTCCTTGAAAAGTTTATGGTTTCACTGTTCCGCACTGCTGAAGAAATGTTCATTGTGTGCATGAGCACATGATTTTTCAATTCAGTGCTTGTTAACTTATTTTCTTACCTGTTATGACAATATGAATTTGTAGCCCTTTGGAAGGTTACCGTCTCTGATGTGATCCGTTGATGTTTCATTTAACATGATGAAGTACAATGATCAGTAACCTAACCAGGTCATTCCAACATGCTGCCTTTAACTGGTCTCTCCTAGGGTTGACTAATCAGAAAGATATTGACACATTGACAACTTTCCCAAAACGTGAAGACAAGTCCATGGCGATGGATGGAAGAGGTGGTGGAAGTCTCCCTGAAGATGAGCAGCTATACAGCGGAGATGTCCGGAGAAACACAGTTACATTATCCATTTCTCATACTTGGAAGTGGGAGTATATAGGTTTCAATAAGAAAGACAGGCTCAAAAAGCAAATTAATCATTTAGGAGACTTAGATTAAGTGGCTATTATGGGCTGGGGAGATAGCTCATTGGATAAAGTGCTCACTGCTCAAACTTCTCAGGCCATCCAATTTAACACTGTCCCCTACCCCAACACCAGAGCAACTTCCACGTCACAGGGAAACCGAAGTGTACCTGGCATTGCAGGTGCAGCCAAGCTCATACGAGAAAGAGCAAAGTCAGGACATAAACTTGAAGGCCACAGGAGGCATTTGGAGGCTGAAGGTGTATTATCCAACTCGGACACAAGAAAGGCTCTTGGCAGCTGCATGAAGCTGGTAATGGTTGGGGTGAAAATAGGGGTGAGAGGAGGAATTCAGAGCCTTTGCCTTGGTGCGTATCAAAAATGAAAATATAGACTCAAGAGACAGGACAGGCCATGCATAGCAATGGCTCTCAGATAGTAACGTGCCTGTGAATAACCCAGCAATCTCGTTCAAATGCACGTATTGACCCACTAGGTATAGGATGGGACTCAGGATTGCATCTCCAAGAGTGATACCTGCTGATGACCTAGACGGGCATCAAGAAGAGAGCCATTAATCAACAGGTGACTTATACTGACTTCACAGGGGAGGGCTAGAGATGTGCAAATTCTCTGATAGGTAGCCGAATGGGCAGCATGGAGGTGGCCAGGCCCTTGATGCACAGAGAGGTGGACACATCAGCAGAGATAGCTCCTTCACATCCAGTGACCTGCCAGCATAAGTTGTGGGTCCTCGGTTCCTTTATGGTTTCTCATCTCCTGCTATGGACCAAGGATGAGATCGTTTAGCGACAAATGGACTGAGTCAGAGTTTGGCCTCTGCTATGGCTCTAGATTCATCAATTTCAGCTGCTATTATTTCATCCAAGATGAAGTTTTCACAGAGAAAAATAACACAGCTATCCAAATCCTTCTCTTGGTTACTATTATGCACCATTATTATTAATGCCAATTATCAATACACTTCCAATTGGCAGTCTCAGATGGGCCATCTAAGACCTGAATCGACCTATTGTAGTCATTTATGAAACATACTTTCATATGGTCACACATCAGAATACACCAGCCATAAACAACATTTGCTATTTTTCTTTTTAGATTAGATGGCTGCTGTCCTTTTTGCTCCTCTTTACTTCCCTCTTTCTCCCTTTCCCCATACACAGCAGATATTTTTTACCTGGCAACAATACGGAATTCCTGTCAGCACACACTGAACCTCAAGTACTTGGAAAAGGTTTTTTTTTTTTTCTTCTATATCCTTAATTCTGGTTGGATAAAACTTGAAAAGGCTCCATGTTGTTAATTTTTTTTAAATATATATTTATTGTCCATAACTTTAATCTAGTACTTTATGCATAATGTCGTAGTCAGCCACATGCCACTGGGATGAATCTTCAAACCAGGCACAATTTGGGGGAGGAAAGTATTTATTGAAACTACAGATCCAGGGGAAGTTCCATAACAGTGAAAGAGGCTGGCCTCTTTCACAGGTCCAAGCAGAGAGAAAAACTCATACCTACACCACACACAGAACAGGGAGGAGCAAACAGGTATGAGAGCCAAGGAGAGAATTTCTTCCCCTTTCTATAGCCTTAGGGTGGGGTCTTACAATCCTTCCCCAGACTTTTTGGCTTCCTGAGTCTCTGGAATTTCCTTCCTGCACTACCCACACAGGAAAGGATGTTTACTTCTAGCTTCTTTGAGCTTCTTTACATCCTGCCCCTTGCTGAGAGGCTGCCTTCCTGTAAACATCCTCAGAGACCCACCCAAGATAATTTAAAAGATCCAAGTTGACAACAAAACTAACCATCACACATAACTATACATTGCTCCATCTATAAAAGTGTGCAATTCTTTAAGAACTTCATCTTCATTTTTATTCGTATGTGCATGGGCATGTCTTCACCTACTCACATGTGATTGTCATAGATTTTGATTTCATAAGCAGGAAATCATTTTAGTCTTAAGTATAAGACTCTTCTTGGCAGGCTGGCAATCAAACCCAGAGTCTTATACATGTCGAGCAAGTGCTCCACCACTGTGCTATACTCCCAGCTCCCAACAGAAGAATATTTTAAACCTGAGATTTTTTTTGGAAGACCAAGCTATTTACCTGAAAGTCTATAGTAATCATTTAGGTTCTATTTTTTAATTGTCCTTTAAGGAGAAAAGTACTGCCTTGATGGCTTCAGGTCATCTATGGTGACAGACAATCTGTAAAGAATAAATACTAGCAACTTCTGAGAAGTGTCAATGGGACTGACAACCTCACACAGAGAGGAAGAGCAGAAAATATTAATTATAAGGTTGTGATTCAATTTGGAGGCCTCTAAGGGTGTTGTCTAAATTTAGAATGAACGTGCCAATGAGTGTTAGCAATTGGCTCCTCACTGCTAGTCATTTCCGCTTGGATCTCGAATTCAGTTTAATTAAGATTGAACCTTGTGAACTGAACAACATATGACATTGTTCTTCAAAAAAAAAAAAAATAAAACCAAAGAAAGATCTCAAGGGTGTGAGAAAAGAATTGGAAATTCTGTACTGAGCTAATTTCTAAGACAAAAATCATAGTACATATAAACAACGCAAAGGAAAGTACATTCAAAAGCATAAAGTGTACAAATTCAGGAGATTATCTCCATCATTATTTAGAAGGAGGTTTTGTGTGTATGTATGTGAAAGAGAGGTCTCTTGATGAGAGAATAATAAATTTCTAGGCTGAGAATATAAAATAAATGCATACCTCAGAGAAATGGACCCAATTTGTTCTCCTATCCCTGGCTGGAGTATCTTCCCATGCAGAACTTGCATGTGTCAGGCAGTGGAGCTCAGCCATGCTGTGATTGTCACAAGGGAGTATTCCATTCCCCCAAAATACTTGCAGAAAGCCTATTAACAATGGCAGGGGGCTATCAGAACAGTATTGCAGAATCTGTGAATAATGGTGGATTTAATATGGGGTTCACAGGAAGCATCAAGGTACCAAGGCTCTTGGGAAGGCTGACCATGGTAGTGTTTAAGGTGCCAGAGAGAAAGCAGGTTACATTCAGGAAACCTTCCTGCCTAAGAAGTGTCCATAAACTGCCTGCAGCCATCACAGAACAAAAGATCTTGAGCTCCAAGTATTTGCTGTGATTTCCTTTCTCAGTTAAGTAAACATACACACCCCTGCGTATTTTTGAATTTGAGGCAGAAATGAGACATCTGACTTGATTTTATGCATACATCTCATGTGACGTGTAATCAAAACTGACCTGGCTCAGCTCTTCAGCAGAAACTATTCAGTGTCTAAAAATTCAATTTCTCCATCAGTTATCAGATGGTAATTGAGCAACCACAATGACTAGTAGATCATCTAGGATGCTGTGACTTCCTTTGCCACACTGTCATCAAAACTCATTCATTCTTCCTCCATTTGGCAGAGTTTGGACTCAAGCCCGAGGCCTCATGGGTGCTAGTCAAGTACTGAAACTCACTTCCCTCATCGCTTCCTAACCAACATCCTGTTTGGTCAACCCTACTAGCAGTGTTCTGTACACACTATCTCACAACCCTAAAAAGAGGTTTCAACACCATCCCCTTCTTAAAGAGCCTGAAGGAGCTATGGAACTGACAAGAAGTGTGGTCAGCATTTGGGCCTGCAGTGGGCCTCCAGAGCCCAAGGTGGGGTTTGACACAGGCCTGTGCCACCTGCCTGCCTCTAGCCAAGCACCTATGACCTGCTGTCTGGTGCCTAGTGAGTCAATCACTCCAGCAGTGTTACCAAATGAGGGTGACTTGGCACCCTAGGAGATTTTTAGGGTGCAATGTGGCTAGTGGGTAAAGGCCAGTAAGGCTACAGTTCACAGGGCTGCCCCACAATAAAGAATAATTTAGCCTCTCTTAACTGCTGAGTTAGTGTTTTGAGTCATGCCCAGACAATCTGTCTTAAATGTACCGCCCTTCTTAATGATCCCTGTTCCTTTTCAAAGAAAATTAATACACGTTGGACAAAAATTTCATGTCTTCTGTCTTTATTTTTCCCTTTTCTCAATTCGGCTGTCACCTTGTTCACTCCAGGACTGCCAGCAGCGGGCACAGGAAGGAAGAGATGGGAGGCTTTGGCTCTGCTCCTGGCCATGTTGTAGCTGGCTCTGTAATCACTGGCCTCTGTCACAGCATCTCCAGCTTGCTGGCTGCCTCATCTTCTCGGTTCTAACTGATGAATCCAGGCTCTCTGAGCCCACAGACCTCTCCCAGGAGTCTGCTTGCTTCCCTTTCCCTCAGTAGGAAGAGGCCTTCCCAGAAAAAAAAGGCCACTCTGAAAGGCCAGTGTTTGCTCAGCAACTGAGGGTAATCAGGATTTTTGTTGCGGCACACTGAGGGTAGAGACAGGCAGGAAGAAAGACAGTAGGCTGAGGGCTGTGGGGATGAGAAGGGAGCTAGGCAAAGCAGTCCGCAGTAGAGGCCATGAGAAAAAAGGATGCATGGAGGGAGATGGGCCCAGGTCAGGGTCATTGGTGTAGACACCTGCATTGCCTATTTAGCATGAATCAAGACACCAGGAGCACTATGGGTCTGGCTGCTCCTGGAACAGCCCAGGGTGTTGGGATGGAGAGGTCTGTTCTCAGTTGTATGGTGACAAGATGAACGATGATGATGATACATTGGCTTAGTGATCAAAGCATGAGTATGCACACACACACACACACACACACACACACACACACACACACACACACAACTCAGGGTGTCTCAGTGGAGAAGCCCTGCATCTACTGTTGAGCTCTGGGCTGTCCTGTCTTTTCCTGGAAGCCCTAAATGAGCCCTGCTGAATGGGAGACCTTATGGACTTATGACCATCGTCCTTGCTACCTCCCACTTAAGAAATAAAGGAACTCCTCTGAGGTTAAACTGCTCTTGGGTCCCCAACCCCATGCCTTTCTCAGGACTTTCCCCCTCAAGCATATATCATACCTCTTCCACACCTGGAATTTTTTGATGTGTGCAGGGGGGAGGGAGAGAGAGTTGGAAAGAAAGAGAGAGAAAAACTTTCTCAAATACACAGAAAAGAAAACCCGACAAGAATAACACAAGGATGTTTTCTCTGAACCACTGCAGAGTTAGGATAACATGGTGTCCATCACTCCTGAATACTTGATGTATAAATCCTACAAACAGGAGGAGCCTTCTTCCATATAACCACATGAAGCCATCACAATGGAAAAAAAAGGACTGGTATATTACCACCACCTAATTCTCAGACCTATTGAGGATGTACCTCTTGGTATATTAATGTCCTTTAGAGCAAAATAATCCTATCTGAACAAACAAGTTGAATTTAGTTACCATGTCTGTTCGGCCTCTCTTAATTTGAAAGGGTTTCTGTCTTTCATAACGAGGACATTTTACCGTCAGTGAGTTACTCTGCAGGTTTATTCAATCTGGGGCTGTCTGGCCATCTGTCATGATTATATTCCTACCATGCATCCTTGGAAAAAAATGCCTCTGGAGTGAGCCTGCATCTGCAAAGTGGCCTCAGCTTGAATTTGTCCAATCATTCATCCTCTGATGGACATGGTGGCTGCCAGCGTCTCCACAGTAACATCACCTTTATTCTCTTTGAACTTCGTGAGGAAGTATTCTAACACAAGAAATATTCAATTCCTCGTTAGAGTGTTAACATGTTTGTTCATGTATTCACAGGAACATGAAATGTCCCATCCTTTTTGTCTTCAGTGTGATTCATCTGTCACAATCGTCAGTCATTTGGAGGTTCATATTGTGCCAGATCCAGTCACTGGGAGCCCCTCAGGCTGGTTGATCTCTTTTTGACTTATCTCCCTCAGTCAGCAGATGCACTTTTACTTCATGGAACCATGGTGTCATGGCTTGATCCAGGTGTCCCCCACAAACAAATGAATGTGTTCTGATAGATTGATCCTCAGCTGATGGCAGTTTGGGTTTTACAACCTCACTAGAGCTGTGTTGTTATGGGGGTTATAAGCCAGCTTCCCCTTGCCAGAGTTTGGCACACCTTCCTGCCGCTGTTTGCAGTGCTGTGGCAGAGGTGATGTCCAGCCCTCTGCTCATGCCATCGTTTTCCCTGCCAGGATGGAGTCTCCCCTGGAGTCCGTAAGCCAAATAAACCCATTCCTCTACAAGCCACTTTTGTTTGGGTTCTTCCTGCGCAGCAACTAGAAAGCTGACTGCAACACATGGGTTACTCCAGAGTTACCTAGGTTTTCTGTCTCATTTTGAGGTTCTTTAGGAATCAGCTGGGTGAGAACAGCAAAAGCTACAAAGATCAGAACACTAGACATACATCTTGCTACTGGGTAGTGACTGGTCCCAGATTGTCTACGGACAGAACGGGGTGGGGGTAAAGAGCTATCACCTATGTAGTTATCTACCTCCTGTCTGCCTGCTGAAAACCATCACTTGAGATCAACATCTCCCATGCCAGCCCAGCACCAAAGGGCCACTTCAGTTGACCTCCTTTTCACATTTGTGTTTCCCTTCTCTCACAGTGAGAAATTCAACTAAATCCTGTGATCTGAAGGTGATTACTTACCTGCGCCTTTTCCCTGGGTGAATCCCATGTTGTGTTGCTGCTGTACATCCCTCCCCCCACCTGGTTGCCCTGATCACAAAGGTGTCTGCTAGCTCCACCCCACAGAATGGTGTCTGCACTGAATTGTTCCTGAAGGGAAGGGATGTAAAGGAGAGTGCTAAGAAGGAAAGAGGAAAGAAGCCAAATTAAGGAAAAGAAGAGAATTGTGCCCCTGCCCTTTTGTAAAAAGCCAAGCCAAGGACCCTGGATATTTTAAGCAGGAGGGTGTTTACCTGAGAAAATGCACTTGCGTAATCATTAGAGGAGTCATTGAAGGCTGAGGATTTGGGGTGATCCCTGGAACACTGAGCCAAGCAGCCCCCAGAGACTTGAAAACCACAGAAGTAAATACACCCTAATATGTGACCCACCCATCAGGGAAAGCAAGCAAAAGGCAGTCGCTGCTCTCACTACTGTGTGTTGATATGTAGGAAGCAATGAACTTCTGGAAGTCCCTGGGAGACAGACAGTCCCCTCAAGGCTGCCATTCACCTAGGTGCCCACCTCCTCCTCATTTTCCTCTGCACACACATCTCCAGAGGAAGCGACTCCATCCGGGGCCTTTGGCTTCTAGGGCTCTGTTAGGTACTTTTGGCTTTCATAGATGGTTTTGACCTTGTTCTTGGCTTGATTTTTAAGCTGCCTGTCTTTTCAGAGGGAGGGCAGAGAAATGAATGTGAAGGGTGGGCCCCAGAAACCCCGCTTTCCCTTACCACTGCCAAGACATCTGGTTATTCATCCTGAGAAAGGAGATGTTTTGCCTGAAACCTGATAACATATTAGATTTAAATATGGAAGACACACTTTCATAGATGTTTCAAATATGTGCATCGTTTTACCTTCTTAGCAGGTGTCTTTTCTTATAAAGTAGAATAGAAACTATGGGCCTGTGAGGAACTCCAGACTTTGACCATGACCAGCAAAACATAATAGCCTCAAGTTCCTTCTCTGCTCTCATACCTGGAGATCTCACTTCCTGGCCTCCTAATTCATTTTTCCCACCAGTGATGCTGGAGAATCCCACCATCATCTCCTTGTTGTTTCTCTCCCCCTGCCTTTTTTTTTCTGTTTTTCCTCCACACACCTTAATTTTCTTTAACACTCCCTGCAAAAGCACACAGATGCAAACAGGAAGCTCTGCTCTGCTCTGTTTCTCCATCTGTTATCACTCGCTGCTGACATAAGTCCCATTTCATCCACAAACAGGTGATGACTTTGCCCCCAACAGTCGCCAAGTTTGCTGGTGCCCACAGATGAGAAGGGTGGTCATTTGGTGGCAGGATTCTTATGGTGGAAAGGATGCACTCCCCCTAAGAGTGTGGAATCCTGTCAGGTTTGTGCACAACTGCTTTCAAGTGTATTTGCACTGCCAGAAGGTACCACCTATATCTCTTTGTCAGATAGCCAACCATAGGCTGTTGAGTCCCATTGTGTGTGTTTGTAGCAGTGGATTTGGGCTGATAACACAGCCATATTGCAGCCTGCAACATCCTGAGGTCCTTTCAGAGACTTCTGCTCTATTCAGCCAACTTTGCCACAGGAAAAAAATTCAGGATGAGCCAGTGTGAAGCAGAATTGTTAGGAGGAGATTTTAACAGATATAAGCCCAAGGGTTATTAAAAAGAAAAAAAGCACTTAGAGAAAGCTAAGTGTGTGTTTCTCAAGAAACAGTTATGATTAAGTGTATTTATGGTAGACATATTTATGAGTTTGTTGGCTCTGACACTGAAATATTCAAAAGGCTTCTAAAGGGGCTGGAGAGATGGCTCAGCAGTTAAGGTGACTGCCTGCAAAGCCCAATTGTAAGGACTGAGCTGAGGATTAGAATTTAGATACTGCCCAGCAAAAATTCCAATGCTCCCCAAAATTTAAGGAGTACCTGAATTCTTGCCTACAAAGTTAAAGAGTTAAAATCATAGACAGCCAGATATTAAGATATAGTGGGAGACTTTATTTAAGGGAACATGGGGAGTTACAGAGTTCTCCAGTCACCAGTGTGGGAAGAACAGGAGGCAGAGGTTTTAGGCAAAATTTATGTTAATTAAACAGGCAGGAAAAGAAAGATAATAGAGAGCTTCCATCATGAGAAAAAGTTCAAGTGGAGAGATCTTGAGTCTCCCTCAGCCCAGCCTGAAAGTCCTCCTTCTAGGACACCATGTGGAAGAAGAGCCTGGCCTTTGTTCTAGGGAAGCTTTTAAAACTTCCACCAGGTAAGTCAGAGAGAGAGAGAGAGAGCTGATTGGTTTATACCTGACCAATCAGCTTTTGCATCTAGGTTTGGGCTCTGGCTAAAGACACCTCCCACTCAAGGGAAGGGGTTCTATGGAGCTTGCCTGAACTGTCACACAATGACACAGGTTCAATTTCCCCAGAACTCATGTAAAGCAACCCAGGTTCAGTTCCCCAGTACCCATGTAAAGCCAGATGCACAAAGTGACACATGTGTCTGGAGTTTGTTTGCAGTGGCTAGAGGCCATGGCATGCCCTTTCTCTCACTGCCCTCTCTCCTTGGAAATAAATACAATAAAATATTTTTTAAAAAGGTTTCTAAAGAACTTCCCCCCTCCAATTTTCCTTTTTTTGGTAAATGAGATGGTAAGTTTCCTTCAGAGATGAAGGGCTTCTTCCCCTAACCATGCCCTCCTAACTTCCCGTCTATCTCTACCCCACTTCAGGTGTGCAGGCCTGCAAAGTGGAGGATCAGCTGTTCTTAGAAATGTCTGCATTGTCTCCTTGATGGTCTGAAGTGACTGAGGGTAGAGAGGTGTCAGGCCCCTGGGATCTGCCTGACACTGCCTGACTCCAGATAACCTTGAAGGACTAAGGGCAGGTACCTTCACTTAGTGGGTGCCCCACATTTAATTCTTTCCCACCCGAACTCAGTTTTCCTGTTCCCCTCCTATCTTTTCCTGGAAACAGTTTCCAAAAAAAATTACTTTCCCATGAATCTTCCAGGGCTGATTCAGAGAGAGAGAGAGAGAGGAGAGAGAGAGAGAGAGAGAGAGAGAGAGAGAGAGAGAGAGAGAGAGAGAGAAGGTCTATTCTATTAGCTCCCTTCTATACAGGTTTTTAAATGTTTTTTAATATTTTATTTATTCATTTTCAAGGAGAGAGAGAGAGAGAGGGAGAGAGAGAGAAAAAGAGAGAGAGAGAATAAATCCCAGGGCCCTCACCTTGTGGGTCTGACTTATGTGAGCACTGGGGAATTGAACCCAAGGCCTTAGGCACTGGAGGCAAGTGCCTTAACTGCTGAGCCATCTCTCCAGACCGTTTTTGTTTTTTTTTTTTAAGTTCAGGTGCATATGTGAATGCCGCCACTGATGGGAAAGACTTACTTAATAGATACTATTTTTTATTTAGAGGATCTTTTATCATGTGTTGCAGCTAGCATCAACACTTGGCGAAGTAATAGCACACCCTAACAAAATCCTCAATTTGTGCATGAGTTTCTTTTGAAAAGATCTTATTGTCCAACCAGCTGATAAGATGCAAAGTCTTTCAAGTTCTCTGCCAAGAGAATAAGACACAGTATATCAAAGATTGAATGCTATTTCCAACTCATCCAATTAGCAAAGACTTTGAAAATTTTCTAATTCAATCTTGGAAAGGTGAAGTGAGATCCACTCATCCTCGGCTGGCAGGAGTGTAAATTGGTACCACCCTCTGGAGAAGCAACTTGTCAGAATATATCAAGAATCTGAAAATGGCTATAGTCTTTTGGCTTACTTTATACATTTTCTGCAATCTAGCCTAAAGAAAAGAATTTGAATTTTGGATTAAGGTTGATGCACAAAGGTGTTTGTCATCCAAAACCTGATATAAATGAAGTGTTCAAGAAATTTCAATAGTAGACAAACAAACAACACTGGTTCCTTGACTGATGATTTTTATACGATGTGAGGATTAATATGTGATTTTTCTCTTTAAAATCAGGTTAACAAAGTTGTACATACAATCTAAAAATAGTGTTTCAATTGGGCAAAAAAAAATGTTTGTTTGCAGGGGTAAACATAGGAAATATAGCAAAATCTCAAATGAAAATAGCATTTCTATTGCTTGGGTGGATAATGCAGATGTAAAGTTCTCAGTCTTGGCCTCCCTCTCCTTTCTGCCATGCCCACATTTTTGTCAGACGTGAATCACTGTTCCAATGTTCCAAAGCTGCTTTCAACAATTTAACTTGTCTCTGGCCCAAGTTCCATTCCAGACTTCATAAGCCAAGTCTCTCCTGGTTGTTTTGGAGTGCACTAAGAATGCTTTTCTTTCACGGGTCATTTGACCACCTGTGAGGTGTAAATGGCACTAAGTGAAACTCCCTTCTGTCCCTGTTCTCTGAGACTCCTCTTTCCCTCACCACAGCCATTCTCTCAGAGCCAGGGAAAGCTTGACTAAAATTTAGGGAGGTGAGGAAAGCAAGGGAGCTCACACAGGTGCTGGCAGGTTAGGTCCAGACAGACCTGACCAACATGGCTGCCTTGGACCATGTGTAATGGCCTACAGGGCACCATCCCAAGGTCACCTGAAACACGATTGTTTTTAATTGAATGGAGATACCAAACTTTTGAGACTTTAAATTAGGACTAACTTTTTTTATTTGTTTTGATTTGTTTTGATTTTTTTGCAGATTTATTTCTGTTATTTATTTTTGAAGAAAGGTCTCACTATAGCCCAGCCTGACCTGGAACTCACTCTGCTGTAACCCAGTCTGGCCTTGAACTCACAGTGATCGTCCTCAGCCTCGCCTCCCCAGTACTGGGATTAAAGGCATGTGACACCACATCTGGCCAACAGCTTGTATTTCTAAGATATTGATTGACTGCCCTCAGGCCAAGGTGAAGTCAGAGCTCTGCCACTCACAAGCAAATTATGCAGGGCACAAAATCAAGGCTCCCCGAGGGCACCAGGCAGGCCACTCTCTCCCTCCTCAGGCATGCCAGCCCTTAGATAGTGCAATGGCTCTCCCAGATGCTGACCAGAGAGATATTCTCCCTCCTTGGGGACATAGGACTTCTTTGGGGGTTTTGCTCCTGGGGCTGAGGAAACAATAAAGGATGGGACATCCCCCATCTCATTCTCTTCCAGCTCCATTTTGAGGGCTCTGAGTTTTCATATGCATTTGTGGATGAAAATTGTTTTGATTCTTTTTCATGACTTTTGTCCAAGTTTTTTTTTTTTTAGAAACATGTTTCAGATAGATGCTTCGGGGTTCCCACAGGGGGAAATATTGTGCAGAAGCCAACAAATGATGAAGTCTTAATGTGTACACTGGGTAAACACGAGAGTCAAGCCTGGATGTCATTTCCTTAAGCTGCCATTAAAAATAGATCAATAATTTTTTATAATACTCCTAATAGGCATTCTGTATGGGGGTGTGAGGGAGGTCCTCTACCAGGTAGGCTTATGGAAGACATTTCCCTTTTGCCATCTCCCTCTGGAGACATGTAGGTTTCTCTCAAGCTTCCTCTCTACTTAAGAGAGAAGGATATTTCTTGAAAGGAGCCTCTTGGTGGTAGGAAAGTGATAAAAGGAAAATTTCAAGGATGGGAAATGTTGAGTGGTAAACTGAGAAAGAACTAAAGCTCGTGGGGGAGGGGCTTAAACGGGAGGTCAGTATGACAGAAGGACTGGAAAAAGGAAAGATAGAACAGTTTGGGTTCAGCTTCACTCTGGGGAGAGCTAAAGAAAGATAAGACAGCAAGTTAGACACAGGAAACTCATGAACCCTGTCACCTGTCACCTGTCTCCTCAGGGTATCATCGGGTCCAAAGCACAGGTGAGATGAAGTACACTCTTCAATCACTGCCATTTCTCCTTTATCTGGGGTCTCAGAGGACAAAGGAGATCACAGAGGTAGGTTTGAAGATTCCTACCAAGCACTTTTTGCTATTATCAGGAAGAGTAATTTCAAGGTGCTTTCTGGAAATGCAGACTTGAAGCTGGAGGTGTCTCTGAGATATCCTGGACATCATTAGGTAAGGAGTAAAATATGGCCAGGCACCACCATTCCAGCTGGGACCATGAGTTTGGGTGAGTAGCCGCTCCCACTCACTTCTCTACACCAGGTACAAACACTGCCATCTGGCTGAGACTCACACCTGAGTTCAGGCACTCAGCCTTCTCCATAGCACACCTTCCCTCCACACCTAGATCCAGAGTTCTGCCATTGGACTGGAGCTCATGGGTGAGTTCAAGCATTCAGTTTCTTCCTAGCATCCCTCCTTTTTCTAACCTGGGTGGTTGACATTCACCATTAGGGCCAGGAACCAAACTGTGAGTTCAGGCACAGCTACAACTTGACCGAGATCACCTCAGAGAACCTACCCATTACGCAGCACCAAGTGTCTCCAAGACTGAACTTTAAGCACCACAAGGCAGAGCAAAAATAAGCGGATGCAAAGAAATACCAAGCATTCCAAATACAACACACATTTACCAGAAAAACCTGACCAATGCACTCTCTCCAGATGGGCAAGTCCCAGTGCAAAACAAATAACTTCAAAAACCAAGTCAAGAACTACCAATGCCATAGTAGAGGACCTCTATGAGAGCAACTTAAAGGAGACTCAAGCAAAGAACTCAAAATAATGAATATAAATATGCACAAATAACTCAAGGAAGACATGGATAAACATGTAAATGGAACCCTAAGTAAATGTTAAAAGAACACAAATAAATACCTAAATGAATTCCAAGGGAACACAAACCACTGGAGAAAATGAAGTTAAACCACAATATAGGAATGCTGAAGAAAAACCAACTGAAATGAAGCTAGAAATGAAAAATACAGCAAGTCAAACAAAAACTTGGAAAACAAAACCACAGAAAACATCACCAATGCAGAATATCAGGCCTTGAAGTCAAGGTAGAAGAATTAGATAAATTAGTCAAAACCAATGAGAAGTCAAAAACATATAACTCAAATATAAGAAATATTCGAGATACCATAAAAAAACCAAATGTTCAAATAATGGACATAGAAGAAGTTTAGGCCAGTGGCATAGAAAACATTTTTTCTACTCTTTTTTTCCTTTTATTATTATTATTATTTTAAATTTAAGAGAGAGAGAGAGAGAGAGAGAGAATAAGAGAATACCAGGGTTTCCTGTCTCTGCAAGGGAACTCCAGATGTGTATACCATACATGGATACTGGAGAACCCAGCTCCTCTAATGGAAATCTTATTTACTTATTCTACAAAAACAAAACAAACAAAACAGAAAAACCCCATTACAGAAGCCAGCAGTGCCTCTGTGTCCCTTTACTTTTTCTATTGACATTTTATACCTTGTAGAGTCATTTTATTATCCAATTTGATCACTTGAAATCACACTTCTGCCAGGAGGGTGTGTTCCACAGAAATGACTGATGGATGTTAATTTATTCATGCATTATTTATTTTCTGCCTGTTTCCTGAAAGGATGTGTTGATTTTGGTTGCAAGTCACTGAAAGGGCAGGGATGATGATTATTAAACTTTAGAGCCAGGAGGGTTAGCTGGATTTGAGGACAGATCTGTGAGCTTCCTGACAATAAAGGTGAAAAGATCAGCCTTTTAAAAATTTCCCAACTCTAGGGAAAAAGATGCCAATTTGGGTATAAGAAGGGTACCAAATACCAAATTAGATAGGATCAGAAAGGAAATGTCCTGTGTCATATTATTGTCAAAGCAGTAAATACACAGAACAAAGAAAGAGTACTGAAAGGAAAGAAAGCCAGGAGTCACAAGCCACACGTAAAGGCATGCCCATCAGAATAAACATCCCATTGTTCAATGCAAATTCTAAAAACCAGCAGAGAGAAGAGCTTGGAATGATGGATGTATTTCAAGTATTGAAAGACCACAGCTGCCAAACCAAACTAATATACCCAGCAAAATTATCTCCTGTCATAAAAGGAAAAAGATAAACTTTCCATGGTAAAAGCAGACTAAGGGAATTTGTGAGCCCTGGGCCAGCTCCATGGAGGATAGTGGAGGCATTTTAAAGGGAAAGATAAACACATTCAAGAGGAGGGGGAAATAATAATCAATGCTAGGGAAGTTGTGAAGCAAAAAAAAAAAAAAAAAGACTAAGAAAACATCAAACACCAAGATGCCAAAAACGCTCATTGGGGAAAATTGCAGAATTTTCAATAAACGGCACTGAGAAAACTGAATATCTGCATATAGAAATATGAAACTAGACCTCTATGCATCTCCTTGCACAACAATCAACACCAAATGAATCAAGGACCCCAACATAAGACCTGAAATCCTGAAATAAGTAGAGAAAACAAGTAGAAAGAACATATCAAAATATAGATAATAGGAAGACTTTGTGAATAAGATCTCAGTTGCACAGGAAATAAAGCAAATGATGGATGGATGGGAACTCGTGGGACTAGAAAAGCTATTGTACAGCTAAGGAAACTATCAAAAGGCAAGCTAAAGAATGGCAGGAAGTCTGCCAGCTATATGTCTGGTAGAAAATTGATTGTAGAATATACAAAGAACGCAAAAAACTAAACAATAAAAAGTCAACTCAGTCAAAATATATAAACTATATTTATGAATAGAGAATTCAAAAAAGAAAAAAATACAAATGGCCAGTAAATATTTTTTTTTAATGTTCAACATCTTTAGCCATCAGGGCAATGCAAATTAAAACTACTTTGAGGTTCCTTCTCACTCCTATCAGAACGGATGTCATCAAAAACAAAAAACAAAAAATCAAATGACAACAGATGCCAGTGAGGGTCTAGGGAAAGAGAAACCGTTATTCACTGTTGATGAGAGCATAGACTTGTGTAGCCATTGTGAAAATCTATGTGGAGGTTTCTCAAGAAGCTAAAAAATATATCTACCATATCACCTCGTTATGCCTCTCCTGGGCATATATCCCAAAGACTATAGAAATATTTGCTCATCCATGTTTATTGTTGCTCTATTCCCGATAGATAGGAAATGGAACCAGCCTATATGCCCATCAACTGATGACTGTATATATATCACATATTCTATGAGTTCTATCAGCTGCAAAGAAAATCAAAATGCACAGGAAAATGGATGAGTCTGGAAACTATGATAATAAGGTAGGTAACTGTGATGGTTAAGCTTTGTTGTCAACTTGACTTTCAAGTAATCTTGGGTGGATCTCCGAGGATGTTTACAGGAAGACAGCCTCTCAGCAAGGTGCAAGATGTAAGGAAGCTCAAAGGAGCTAGAAGTAAACAACCTTTCCTGTGTGGGATGCAGGAAGGAAATTTCAGAGACTCAGGAAGCCATTAAGTCTGGGATAGGGTTGTAAGACCTATATAAAGGGGAAGAAATTCTCTCCTTGCTCCTCCTGCCTGTTCTCTTTTGTCTGTGTGTGTTGTGTAGGTGATGGGTTTTTCTCTCTGTTTGTACCTGTGAAAGCAGGCCTGTCTCTTTTGCTGTTATGGAACTTCCCCTGGATCTATAGTTTCAATAAATCATTTCCTCCCCCAAATTGTGCCTGGTTTGAAGATTCATCCCAGTGATGTGTGGCTGACTACGACAGTAACCTAAGCTCAGAAAGACAGAAACATTTCTTCTCTATGTGGATCCTTACTTCAAAAGCTTAGGTTTGTGTGTAAGTAGTTGTAAGAGACAGGAGAGGCCAGGAAGCTAGAAGGGGGGGAGTAGCCAAGGGGCAGGGCCAAGGGGGGGCAGTAGATCTTCAAGAAGAAGGCTGGAAGACTGGCACAGAAAGGCTTCAGTGGTGCCAGGGAAGTGGTTGGAGGAGTTAAAGGGTAGAGGATGTTAACCAAACCTAAAGATATTATGAAAATTCCATATGGAAACATACCTTTTTTATTTGCCAGTTAAAATATAATTAAGATTAAAAACAATAAAAAGAGTTGGGGTTAAAACTTCCTGCAAGGTTGGATGATGTTCCTCTGCAGGGCTAAAGGAATCCAGCAGTAGAGGAAGGAAGTGAAAACAAAAGACATCCTACCAGGTTCTCCAGAGTTGCCGTGTGTCAAGTGTGTTTGTAACTGTTTCCAAAGGACCGTAGGTCATTCTACAGTAACATAATGCAAAACTGTCTACTCCTAGAATTCTCAGCATAACTGGTTAACAAAATTTATGGCCACATCATTTTTTTTCCTGCAAATTGGGTGCTAGCATCTCTTTTTAAAAATTGTATATGTTATTTTTAGTTTTGATTATTTGGTATGTGTTGTAGTCAGCGTTCTAGTTGCTGCACAGAAAGAACCCAAACAAAAGCCGCTTGTGGAGGAATGGGTTTATTTGGCTTACAGATTCGAGGAGAGACTCCATCCTGGCAGGGAAAACGATGGCATGAGCAGAGGGGTGGACATCACCTCCGCCACAGTACTGAAAACAGCGGCAGGAAGGTATGCCAAACACTGGCAAGGGGAAACTAGTTTATAACCCCATAAGCCCACCCCAACAACACAGCTCCATTGAGGTTGTAAAATCCAAACTGTCACCAGCTGAGGATCAATTACCCAGAACACATTCATTTGTTTGTGGGGGACACCTGGATCAAACCATGACAGTATGCTAACTTCAAATGTATCAGTGGATACAAATGCAAGTGTTGGGTATATAAGCACTTACTTATAAACCTAGATACACTTAACTTCTTTAAACCTATTAAAATGATATCTTTGGTTTATTAAGTGTTTCATAAAACCTTAAAATGCTACTTATTTATATAAAGCAATATTCATTGGAGTCTTAAGATAAAAGTTTCATTAAGCTATAAAACCTAATATTAGATGCATAGATTTTAGCAATTATTTCCTTCCATAACAGGTACTAAACCATTTAATTAATTCTATTTCATTTTTAAATAGTCATGGGTAATAAGAAATAAATTTTAACATAACAAAATTGCTTTATTTTATTCAAAACACTTCTAAGTAATGTACAGTAAAAATCCTTTATTAGATTAGTTGCTAAGGATTTGTTTTCAGGGTTGATATAAAAGTACTAATGTAGGGTATCTCATTATATGCTTATTAAAGATATTTACATTAAATTCCATCTCATAATAAAAATTACAGGTGACACAATCCCAAAAATAACATTCAGAATCTGGATAAGCTTATTTCTAGGTAAAAATATATTATTAAGTCTTAAATTGATATCTCATTTTTTAAAATAAATTTTAACTTAAAGTGGTGACATTAAGAAAAATAATGATTTGATTAGCTGTGGTCTGCTCTTTCAAGAAAGATTTATCAAGATTTGTATCTTGTCCAATTTAAGCTAAAAAAAGAGGGGCGTTTTAAAACTAAGTTGTTTGTTTTATCAGTGACCAGGTTTTGCTTTACCTCTGTTGAAAGTCATATCTTTAGGGATACATATTAAACAGTCTTAGTCAATATTTGATTTGGTGAGTCCTAATCTCGGTTCTGATCTCATAGGATGATCCAAGAAGCCCCTATTTCTGGATTGGCTCCCAGAATGTATATTTCCTGCTCCAGGGTGCAGCCTCCCCCTCACCAACAATTGCCTTCATCTGGGTGGGCATTGGGGAGAGATCCTGTAGCCTCTACTATTTCAAAAGTTCAACGCTGGAGAAAATGACCTATCTGTGATTTCCTTGAGTAATTGATAAACTTATCTTCAGTGGTATACAGATTAACCAAAAACGCTCTGAAACAGAGATGCCAGGACTTTTACTACTTTGTTTTTTTCACAGTCTCAGGGTGCTTGTTAAGTCTTCATCAAATTGATGAATTTAAATTTGCTGATTAAAAAATATTAGCTCCAAGCCGGGCTTGGTGGCACATGCCTCTAATCCCAGCACTCAGGAGGCAGAGGTAGGAGGATCACCGTGAGTTTGAGGCCACCTTGAGACTACATAGTGAATTCCAGGTCAGCCTGGGCTAGAGTGAGACCCTACCTCGAAAAATAAACAAACAAACAAACAAAAAAAGCTCCAAAGTCAGGCATGGTGGTGCATATCTTTAATCCCAGTACTGGGGAGGCAGAGGTAGGAGGATCGCCATGAGTTCAAGGCCAGCCTGAGACTACATAGTGAATATCAGGTCAGCTCGAAAAAATAAAATAAAAAAAAAAAAACAATTATCTCCAGGACTGTTAGCATGTTTTGCCCGTACTTACATTTAAAGATTAGATATACATATTTTCCATGCTTTAGATATAGCTTCTTGTCTTTCCATTAAAATATAAGCTTATTTTATCATTAAAAATGCTTTAAATTGTTGTAACTCATTATGGACAATAAATAAATTAAAAAAAAAATAAAATAAAATAAAATAAAAAAAAAATGCTTTAAATTTTGAGCAAGTGAGACAATAAAAACTATTAAGTAAAAGGCTAGAGTTCGATGTCTGCTAACTAAGACCTCTGCCTGTCAGGACACCCAGCCTGAGTGCTCTGAAGCTTCCTGGTATTTATTCCCTTTTCATTTCTAGAAATTTGCCTCTCACATGTATTCTGTATAAATGGGACAAATTTGATCCCCCAAGCCTTAAAATGGGAGAATTTAATTTGGCTGGACACAGCATCATATAACTTATCTGCTAGATAGAATCCATGACAGTTCAAGTTTTCTAGCATCCTTTAGCTAGATCTGCTTGCTAGATCTGTTTTACAAAAGAGGATCAAATGTGGTCTGTATCCAAGCTTTTCTTCCAGACTGGTATAACTGTCCTTCTGGGTTTTCAATAACCACACTTAGAAGCCGCAGCTAATGAGGAGATAGGGGCTTAAAAGGAAGCCCATATTGTATTCCTTGCCCCCAGGGCACACAGGCCCAGGAGATGATGGGACATCTCTACAGAACCCTACAGCTCTGGTAAGTCACTTGTCCTCTTGATCAGGGAGGCCATGGAGACCCAGAAGCTGGACTCCAACCAGTGGACAGTCTGCAAGAGGGAGGGTCAAGATAGAAGAAACGATCCTCAATGCTTCCAAAGGAAGCCACGTGGTCAGCAGGACCCTGACCCATTCCAAAAGATGGCACAAATAGTAAAGAAAGATTAAAGGAGCCATGGGCTCTTCCCAGGGCCCTAAAAGTCCCTTCTAAAGAACCTCAATTGACCTTAAAATTTTAACTTTGGTCTTAAACCCCAAGCAGGAGGCGAGTATAACCATAGAGTGAAATGATTAATAATAATATGAACCAAACCAAGAAACCAGACAAGACCTTAAATGAGACCAAGTTTTAGGTCTCACAGGCCTCCCCATTTAATTCTGAGTATTAAAGGACTCCCCTATCTTTCTCGATTGTAAACAAAATGTATATAAAAAGATAACACTACTGTTTCCTTTGCTTTACATGACTTACAAAATCAGATTAGAACATGTCAGACACCATCCCTTTAGGTGAACAACTTTAAAATTGAATCCTGGGATCTTCATGACAAAAAAAATGAGTTATATCTATTTTATTTTATGCTAGGAATATTTTTATTTGGTCTATTAACACCAAAATTTGGGGGGGGGGGGAGAAATCTCTAACAAGATTAAAAAACAAAACAAAACAAAAAAAAAACTGTTGCTACCTAAATCCAGTTGTACAAAGTGGTGTGTGCATCTGGAGTTTTGTGTACAGGGACAAGAGGCCCTATCATGCCCATATTCTCTCTCTTTCTCTCTCTCTCTCTCTCTCTCTCTCTCTCTCTCTCTCTCTCTCTCTCTCTCTCTCTCTTTCTCTCTCTTTCAGCCAGCTTGTTCCATGACAAGAGTCTTCTCTAAGTCAAAGGGGACTCAGGATCTTCCAGCTAATGAGGGAAGCCCCAGGTACCCAGCTGTGAAGGACCCAGCTGCTAGTGGGCCCCCACCAAAGACTTGGAACTTTTAAACAACAGACAAAAATGCTCAAAGGCTGAGAGGGGGTATGGAAGAGGGTGCCCCCTCAGACCACCAAAGAGCTCTGGGAAGCACAGGCTCTTCTGATGGTGGGGTGCATTGTCCTGGTTCAAATGGCAGGGAAGAGGCCTTGGAAGTCTCTGGATCCTTCTGAGGCAGAGCTCTCGGACTGACAGGGGAGAGCCCAGGCTGGAGGGATGGTTACAAAAGGTGACAGGACCGAAAGCTGAGCTGGTTGAGCTGAAATAGACTTTGTTCTTATCAAATGGAAAGTTAAGAAGACCAGATCAGGGCCTGAGGACATGGCCTCTCCCAACACACACTCACAGCTTTCTGGGGTCTGTCATTTGAAGACCTGGCTGTGATTGGGCAGAGTGGAGTCAGGGGGACAGCCATCTTCCAGGAAGGCTGGATAGCCTGGAGAGGAGGCTTTGTCGCTAGGGATGGGTACCAGCCCCTCAGTGGCATCCTGGTGCTCCTGAAGGCTGGCCAGGCCAGAAGGCTGTGAGGATGTCAGTGGCATGGAGGTAGAGCTGGTTCCAGGAGGAGGTGTGGATGGTCACTGCTGCCCTTCTGTGGAAGAGCTGGACCATTGTGTCCATCAGCAACCTGAAGGGTCCTTTATACCTCCTCTTCGCCAGGCTCCTCCAGCTCCTGGCTGAGACCTCCTAGGCTCCAGAGAGGCAGAATGACAAGACAGGAGACACTGAGGGAAAGCTGGAGGGGAGCCTGGTTGCTTCTCTCTCCCGGTGCTACTTAGCTTCACCCTCCAGCTGTTGCTTCAACTTGATAACCTGGATGGTCTTGTCATTGGTACAGCATGTGAGGGCCCATCTGCATCTCATGTCCACTGGCTCAGAAGGTAAGGACTGAGAATGGTGTCCAGGAAGAATGGACATGGGCCATGGGCTGGTTGAAACCTACACACAGACTTCTCTGGAGTCACCAAACACTGACACATGGCCACCCTGTCTCAGTGTTGGTGAAGATGCTGAGCTGGCAGGGGACCGGAGGCCTGAGTAGCTGCAGCCCAGTGGCAGAGGAAGAGGGAGGGACAGCAGAAGCTGGTGGAGAGCAGCCCCTCCAAAGGCCTCCACTCTCTGACCTCTACTGTCTGCTGTGGCCACTCCAGCAACCTGGCTGTCCAAGTGCCTCTGCCCCACTGCAATCCTCACACCAGCTGACATCTATTTTCATTTTCTTAGTAATCCTATTACTCTTTAGACTTTGTTTAATTTTATCCCCTCTCATTTACAGTTGCCCCATCCTCAGATGGTCCTACGACAATCTAATTCATCCATCTGGGTCACCTTGATCATCCTTCAAGGCCAGAAAGTCAACAAGAATAGAGACACTAAAACCCCTTCTATGCTACACTTCAGCTGGAAGCCCATCTCCTAAGTGATTTTAGGGTCTTAACTCTTGAGTGGTGAATGAGTAGGTAGGCAGACATTAGCAGTCTTGGAGGTCCTTGAAAGAGGAACCCACACCTCCTACCTCCCTCATATTAAAAGGAGGGTAGAAGTATGTCAATCACCCACATGGCCCAGAGACCACCACTCACCTAAAGACATGCTAAGGAGATGAGAGGAATAGTTGTGACCTTAATGAAATATGTACTACACCCCCAGAAGCCCCTTCCTCAGTGTAGTCGCTTGGTAACTCAGAAAACATAACTTATTTTTCTTTCTATCTCATCTTTGATGCCCACTGAAATCCTAGCTCTGATACTTAGGGGGCTTTTCTACTTGGCTCTCAATCAATGCCCTCTCTCTTCTCCTTGCCACCTGTATGCCCAGTGATGTGTGGTTGTGAGACAAAGGACTCAACAGTATGAGAGTCCACGACAACATGTTCCCATGGAAAGATCAATTGTGGGATTTTCAAGAAATTCTTCCACTGGGGGGCCCATCCTGCCATGAAAGCCCCAGGGAATATTAGGTGAGTCCTAGCTTCTCCTGATCATGGCTCATCAACCCTCACATCTCTCGAGAAGGTAAGGAGAGGCCAGGAGAGAAATACAGAGCTTGAGGAGGAAGAGAAATGAAGCAACAAATACCAGGGGAAGTGTCGTGGTTTAATCCAGGTGTCCCCCACAAACAAATGAATTAGTCCCCAGCTGATGGCAGTTTAGGTTTTACAACTTCTCTGTAGCTGTGCTGTTGGGGGCAGGCTTTTGGGGTTATAAGCAAGCTTCCCCTTGCCAGTGTTTGGCACACCTTCCTGCCTCTATTTCCAGTGCTGTGGCGGAGGTGATGTCCACCCCTCTGCTCATGCCATCTCCTCAAGTCCATAAGCCAAATAAACCCATTCCTCCACAAGCCACTTTTGCTTGGTTTCTTTCTGCGCAGCAACTAGAATGCTGACTACAACAGGAAGTATATACAAAATGGACATTAGAACCCTACGGTTCTTATGGGCTATGTCACATTTTCTCAAAGAATGGAAACGTTATCAGAAAATCGATATTTTGTTCCTATTTAACACTTCTTAGTCTTCAACTCAATGCTCTGTGTCTAATGGAAAATAGATTTTTCAATGTTATAATTTCCAAACTCTAAATAAGTTGTCTGGACCCGGGTCCTTCTACACCACCTCAGAAAATGTTAAAATAGTCAAATATAAGTATCTTAAGGATTAGAATAAAGTGATTATGTTTTAAATTCTATACTTATTGAAAACATCCCATATTTATTTATTTGTTTTTGTAAATACAAACAGTTGTCCTTAAAGCTTTAGGCACGACAATAGATGTAGCTGTGACCAGTGACTGAGAAACAAAACGACAGTAATGGAGGCAACAAGAATCTGAATCACTGGGGTGGAAAGTCCCAGCAGGGGGAGAGACACTGGAAGGGGAAGATGAACCCAGAAAAGGAGCAGCTGCAGTGGGTGGCCAGGAAGTGAGCATCTGGCCTTCAGACATGGCCAAGAGAGAAGAGGCTAGAAAGTACCAGAGAAGAGGGGCTTGAGAGACTGAGGGGCCTGGGGAGAGAAGTGCCTTCAAAAGGCCCTGGGACATTTTCCAAGGAACTCGACGCCAGTTAACAAGGCCACAGTGGTTGCTAAGAGCAACAATTTGGCTGCAGCTGAGAGTCAGGCTTGGACCCCTACAGCAAAAGAACAAATAATCCCAGTAAAGGCCATCAAAAATTCAATTGTATGACCCTATGGGGGAGAGGAGAAGAGGAGAGAGAGACAGAGTCTTCATGGGGTCATCTCCACATCTAATCTAAAGCCTTCTTGGGACAGGCTGGAGCCACATGGTTAGCCTTTTACCTGGCAGCTTTGGGTCATTAATAATTCTCTGCCTTCTTTTGGCCTAGGGACCTTTCTGAATAATGAGCTTTGCATGATGAAAGAAAGACATAATTATAAAATTATCTGAAACTCTGCTCCCTAAAACCTAGAGGTGCTCTGGCTTTTAGCCTGTGGTGTGTAAGCAGGCTTGAGCGAACTGTGTATTTCCTTAGCCACTCAAGGAGGCCTGTCTAGAGTCTGGAAATAATTTATCCTGGAAGGAAAAATGAAGCCCAAGACTTTTATTTGGGGGGTTATTAGAGACTAAGAAAACTCACTCCATCTTTAAGATTCCTGTCTGAGAGTGCCTTGCTGGTTCCCCTTCCGCCAGATCCTAAGTGCAGGTCTTAGAGCTGGGATGACAGAGCAGACCACCTTCAGGTCTACCCCGCTCTGTTGTCAGCAAGGAGAGAGGGCCACTTAGCTCCTTGATCATGGCTCACAAGTCTCCATCAATCAAAGGAGATTTCTGGAGGGACAGGGAATGGACAAGACTTCAGTCATGTCTCCATGTCATTCTAAGATTGGTGCTAATGCAATACCATGGTGTACCAAATGGCCAGGGTGTCAAAATATACACCTCAGGAGACACGTGAACAGGGAGAAAGCACAAAAGGTATGATTCATCCCAGGGCACGCTTCCTCCATCCCCTCCCCAGGGAAAGCCCCAGGAGTTCCCCAGAAATCCCATTTGTACCTTCCTGGTATCATTATCTATCAGAGAGGCAACTGGGAAGAGGCTCTTCACTGAGAAAATGGGCTCTGGGTTTAAGTGAACGGGAATCAAGAAAGGCAAACCACTCAGTTGGAATTTCTCTGAAGCTGTTTGGTTTCTTCTACAAACAGTAAGGCGACATGGTGAAAGAAGCCAGCTTGATGGCTGGCATTTCCAGTTTCCTCTTTCTGTTCCCCTATCTCTCATCATCACCATCATCCCGGATCCCATCCTGGCCATGGATGCATCAGCCTCCCATTGGTCACCTAAATGTGGATAGTTCAGGGTCTTAGCCAAATACCAGAGACTAGGTAATTGATGAGGAACATAAATTTAATTCTCACAGCTCCAGAAACGGGAACAAATCTGAGGGAAGAGAAAATCCATGATCAAGGTGCTGGAAGAATGTACATCTGGTTGAAGGCCTGGTCTTTCTTCCCAAGACAAGTCTCCATCTCACCAATGAGGGCTCATCCCTGTGAGTTACCCACCTCTGAATATTGCTAAGCAGGAGAATGGTGCTTTCTAGAAAGAGAATGATGAGAGCTAAATGCAAACAAATAGTAGGAGGAGAATCTGGTCACGGATGAACTTCTTTCTATAGGAAAGTGGGAGCAAGAAGGAAAGAGAGGGGTTGTCTTTCAACTGGAAAAACAATCCAGAAAGAATTCACAGGACTGTTTGATTGTGAAACAGGAGTGTTGGGAAAGACTGGTAAGCAAGATAATTGTGTGTTTGGCTTGAGCTGTCATGAGAGCAAGCCTGCCCACTGACTATGACTGGGGTTTGTTGGAAATGCCCGCAGAAACTGATACTGACTTGCAAATGACCACAGGATGACCAAATAAACCAAAGTCTTGAGCTGAGAGGAGACCTAAAGTAAAAATCATTTGTTGTAAGCTGAGAAGTGTATAAAAGCTCCAGGAAAGATCAGCCAGATGGCTCCAAGGATTTATCACACATACATGAAGACACAAGGGGGCCTGATTCCTCAGCACCCATGGAAGTAGCTGGCCACACATGACTGTAACCCCAGTTCCGTGGGAAGCAGAGACTGGGAAATCATTGGGGCTCACTGGTCAACCAGTATGACAGAAATGGCAACTCTAGGTTTAATGAGAGACTGTTTAAGACAAACATGTGGAAGAGTGAGAGAGGAAGACACACCGTCCTCTTCTGGCCTTTGCACACACGTACATATTACACACCACACCACCCACATTTGCAAATGAAATAAATAATTCATTTTTATTTATTTGCAAGCAGGGAAAGATAGAGGGAAGAGAGACAGAGAGAATGCTTGTGCCAGGGCCTCCAGCTGCTGCAAATGAACTCCAGATACAAGTACCAAGATGCTTTGTGCATCTGGTTTTACATGGGTACTGGGGAATTGAACCTGGGTCATCAGGTTCCACAGGCAGGCACCTTAACTGCTGAGCCATCTCTGCAGCCCTAAATAAGTATTTTAAATGCTTGAAAGAACATACTGCGCTTCATCACTATGCCACGTGATCTTGTAACAACCATGGAAGGCAGTGGAGTTGATATTATTAGTTTTATGACGTAAACAATAGTTCAAGGCTTAGAATAATTCACTGATGTATCTGAGTTTCTAAAGTCCTCATCCAGTGATTACTGACATTACTCTGCTTTCATAAACAATGGGTGGAAAGGTCAAAATTCTTGACTGCCACAGAGATTAAGAAGGGCCTTCTCTCCTTATTGTGGAGAAGAAGGAGGTCAGTGAGGAGTTGGGTTTGAGAGTGAATCTCCAGATCTGCTTCCTCATGGAATTTTTTTTTTTTGTGGTATTAGGGATAAATCCAGAGCACACCAGGCAGGCACTCAACCACTGTGCTACACCTCCAAATTACACAAAAGCAGCTTGACTGTTGGCTGTGATGATAATGAGGTCCACTCCTGCTTTCTGGAAGGCCTGCCCTATCTCACTATTCCCAACAGAGCTGCAGGATGCCCACACATACTTTCAGCAAAACCACCCACGTATCAGCAAAACCTGGACCAGCACTTCTAAAGTTCTGCGTTGCAAACATTCCCTAGTTTTAAACCCAATTAGGAAATATAATCTTAATAGTTTGTTTTTTCATTCTAATGCCCTATTATTTACATAGCCTGCTTGGAACAAAAGAGAAAAGGAAAGAGGTTGACCTTTTGCGGGTTTTTTTAAATGCTTTTTATAGTCTGCATAATCAGGCAGTGGCTGTTTGGTGGCATTTTGTCCTATAATCAATGTTAGAGATGGCCTCACCAGTGACTTGTAATGGAATTTATTTGATTTACATTTTTACATTTACACAGCAATTTTCTCTGGCATGTTATTTTTCTTGTAAGTTACACTAAAACATGATGTAAATAAGAAGATTATGTTGATAAATAAAGGACAGAAATATATTAAAAACAAACTAGAATCATGTGTTTAAAAAAAGACTGGGTCAAATGTCCTTTTATTTCTGTTTTTACAATATCTCTCTATGTAGCTCAGGCTGGCCTGAAATTCTTATCCTCTTGCCACTGTAATATTTGGGTTATAGGAACTGTGGGAATGCATCAGTATCCCCATAATGTGTACGTTGTTATGTTTAGAAATCAATAAAGCCCAAATATATAAGATGTTAATTATTATGAAGTAGCTTTGTAAATTAGAAAGACATTGTGGTAGTTTGAATAGATGTCCCCCAATAGAATCAAAGGTTTATTAAAGATTGTGAATTATCTCCAGCCTTCTGGATGGAGGAGGTGTCACTTTGGCCTGGCCTTCTGGGGTCTGGCCCTGCCGTATTTCTAAACTGGATGCAAAATTCTAGGGATACATATGTAAAGAGCAGTCAGAATTCAAGTGTGACAGTCCTGCTGTTTAGTGAGTTACAGTGAGAGAGTTGCTTCCTTGCCTCGGAGGTGGTGGGCCTCTGTCTCGCTGCTTGGATCTGTGAAAGGGGGCCAGTCTTTTCATTCATTTTTGGAACTTGCCCTGGATCTGTTATTTCAATAAATACTTTCCTCCCCAAATTGTGCCTGGTTTGGAGATTCATCCCAGTGGCGTGTGGCTGACTACAACAGATATAATGGTAAAAAAAAAAATTTCTTTGAAAATATACATTGGTTTTCCCATAACCTCATTGGCATTTCATTTCAACACATTCTTACTGAACACTCAGTTTTAGTCACAGAGATGTCACTCAGGATAAAGCAGTTTATCAAACAGGAATGGTTTTGTTATAAGAGGGGGGGTCTTGGAGCATCCCTAGCTGCAATATCCAGTTTCTTGGTGTTGAAAAATGAATTGAGTAGTAGTAGTGAAAGTGACACCATGAAAGCATAGCATGCACTCCATAGGATGGACGTGAGCTCAAGCAAACGTATGCCTCAAGAGCCCCTAGGAGTCCATTTACAGGGTTCCATTCATGAGTTTAGATGGAGGAAGGAGCTCATCCCCCAGGTTGGGAATGAGTGGATACTTTCCCCAATTGATAGATGGGCTGTTATATAACTTTGGGCAATCTGATCATACAATGGGCTGTACAACCCATAATTTTAAGTATATGTACATATGCATGAGATAGTAAATAGGGATTTGTCCAGACTGATCCCTTCAAGGACAGATTGTCCTTCAAAGTACTTGTGCTTAACACTAGCCTTAGCTGGCCTTTCTTCCCTCTCCTTTTATCAGGATATACCTGAGCACAAATTACCATTGGAAAGGGTGGTGCTGAAAGGAAAGAAAGAAGCAGACATGAGGAAGTACCCCAGATTACCAACTCATTCCTAAGCTTGTTGTCCCTCAGGAAACTGTTATAACCTGGCAAGATAAGTGTTGTAGTTACCTTTGTGTGGCTGGGATAAAACACCCAACCAAAAGAGGCTGATAAGAAGAGAGTGCTTATCTGAGGTTGTACTCTCAAGGGGAAGCTTCATGATGGCAGGGGAAAACGTGACATGAGCAGGGGCTGAACATCACTTCTGCCACAGCAGGCAGAAAATGGCAGCAAGGCAGTGAGCTGAGCTCTAGCAAGAGGGAGCTTGTTATTAAACCCCGAAACCCATGCCTCCCAGATTGCCACTAGTTGTGCACCAAGCTTTTTGAACACATGAGTTTATGGGGGGGCATTTAATTCAAATCAACACATTATGCCCCTGTTCCCTGTAAACTCATGAGTATCTCATGATATAAAATGTATTTAATCCAATTTTAAAAGTCCCCATAGATTTTTTTTTATTAATCCCAACTCTGTTCTAAAGTCTAAGCTTTCTCCTGAGATTCAAGATAGTGTCTTAACTGTAAACCTGTAGAATTAAAGCACAAACTGAATACACATAATTGTACAGAGTAAACATTCACACTGTAAAAGATGGCATTGGGCATAGAAAAGAAAGACTACACTAATGCAAGATTTAAACAAAGAGGGCAAACGTCAAATCCTATAGCTCCATATGTAGCATCTAAGATCCTCAATGAAGTCTCTGGATTTCCAATCCTGCCCCTCCAGCTGGGCTGTCCACAGCCTGGGGAAAACTCCATCTCAAGCCAACACCTCTCCTTGGCAGCTGGTTCATAGTCTTGGAATCTCCAAAATCCTGGGGTCTCCACTGCAACCCATGGTTTATATTATGGCTCCCCAGGCCTCCGCACAGACATGCCGAAAACCCTGCCTCACATAACCCAGGCATCTACAAAATACTACATTGTACATCTAATAATTCTCTTTCCTGCCCTTGTTAGATTTTCATAGTACCAGGTAGGTTACCAAATTTGTTTATCCAGGGGGTAGTAAAGCCAACTTTAAAGAACAGGAAATCATTAACCTTTTTTTCTGTTGTCATAATGCAGAACAGCTGGCTTAATCTTTTTTAAAAATATTTTATTTATTCCTTTTCAAGCAGAGATACAGAGAGAGAGAGAGAGAGAGAGAGAGAGAGAGAAAGAGAGAGAGAGAACATACCAGGGCCACCACTCTGTAGGTCTGACATACGTGGGTACTGGGGAATTGAACCCGGGGCCTTAGGCACTGGAGGCAAGTGCCTGAACCGCTGAGCCATCTCTCCAGCCCCAGCTGGATTAATCTTAATGGCTGTAAATTCTCAAATAATTGATTCAAATGGACTATAGTCTCTGACCCAAAAACCTTCATTTCTCTCTTTGCCAACTCCCTCTGTACATACCAGTTCATTTTTTCTAAACTCAACCCTGCTCAAGATCTCAGGAAATGGGCACTCATGAAAACTGCCTTTAGCCCAGTCTGGACAAAGTTCTTCCTTCCCCTCATAAGTCAAGCCAAGTGGTCCTTTCTGCATTTAGATTTTTCAAACTATTTATAATACTTCAAGGCATTTCTTTGTCTAAAGTTTCAAAAGCCTTCAACATTCCTCCTGCAAATCAGTTACAAAAGGTCAAAAGCCACACACATTAGAAGAAACAACCCCACTCCTCCGGTACTAATTTTCTATTGTAGTTACCTTTGTGTAGTTATAACAAACCACAAGCAGCTGATAGGACTAAACAGCTTATTTTGGGGTGGTGTTTTTTTTTTTTTTTTTTGGTTTTTCGAGGTAGGGTCTCGCTCTAGCCCAGGCTGACCTGGAATTCACTATGTAGTCTCAGGGTGGCCTTGAACTCACAGAAATCCTCCTACCTCTCTGCCTCCCGAGTGCTAGGATTAAAGGCATGCGCCACCACGCCCTGCTAAAGGGCTTATTTTGGCTTACAGTCTTGATGGGACGCTTCATGATGGCAGGGAAATCATGGCTCCAGCAAAGAGTGCATATCATCATTCTCACAGCAGGTGGAAAACAACAGAAAGACAGGACTTCTGACAACTCAGGCAAAGGAGAGTTTGCTGTAACACTCCAAAGCCCACCCCCAGCAACACACCCCCTCTAGTAATTCTTTTTAACTACTTGCTATTTGATATATTTGATTTTTTAATCAATTTGAACAAGAAGTTTTATATAATCATTCTATATTTACTGAAAATTCAAGCTTCACACACATCTATGAAATGTCTACCTTTAGGGATGTAGGGATGTTATATAATCATCTCTTATTAGTCTTTTCTTTTCTGATCCATCTTCTTAATTCAAAACTTAGAAAGTCTTATGCAACATCCCCATTTACTTTCATCCACTTTAGTTAGAAAGAAGAAAAGTCATCATTTTAAAATGTATTTTTATTTATTTATTTGTGAGCAGGGGCAGGGTGGGGACGCTGCACATCAAGAAAGTAACCAGTTCTAGCAGCAGAGGTTCAGCGAGAGTCGCTCAAGGGCTGAGACCTGGCCATTGAGTTTGGCAAGCTGACAGTTGTGGACCTGACAGAATAGTTTCAGTGGTGTGTGACGAGCCCAAAAAGGCATGTTCACATGACAACTTTATACAAATTAAATTTAACAGAATATAATTGAGCAGAGAATGGCTCTACAATTGGGGATCCCTCCGAAATATAAGTGGTACAGAGAGCTCTCCTTTGTGATATGACTGGGAAGGATTTATGGATGGAAAAATACACGAGGAACAGTTTGCTTCCTTGGCCCCCACTGACTGACCAGAGCTCTGCTGATAGAATGGCTAAGGCAAGCTCTTCATTATCAGCCTGTCCTCCTAGGCTGGGCTTTAATTAGTTTACTACTGTGTGATTGTCCCTCACTACATAGGGACAAAGTTCACTGGCAACCTTGGGCCAAATTTAGTTTAATAGGTAAAAGAAGAAAGGGTAAGTTGACAGTCAAGGTGAGCAAGTTTCTTTATTTGGCTTTAATAGAGTCTATTTTTAAAGATAAGGTGAGAGTAGGAGAAATACAATATAGTGTCTTTTTATATGAAGGTTTTTATTTATTTTATTTTTTAAAAATCTTTTTATTTATTTATTTGATGTGTGTGTGCGCGCGCACACACACACACACACACACACACACACACACACACACACACATGCAGACACACCAGAGTCACTTGCCACTACAAATGAATGGGGAATTGAACCAGGCCAGCCAGCTTTGCAGGGGAGCACCTTTAACCACTGAGCTATCTCCCCAGCCCTGGAAAGTTTTTAAAGATAAGAGATGTTGGAGTTAGAGAGACTTCACCAAAAATCAATCTTTTGTGCATGCTGAAGTTCTGAGTCGACACAGCAGGTGAAGATAAGAGTGATGTTTTATTACAAAGCTGTTGGTAGGTGGATTTATTTCTATTAAGTGAAACACTATTGACATATTCTACAGAGAATTAGACACACTAACCATCCCATCTGTGATGCAATTGAAGCATTCTGTTTTATTATCTGACCTTATGTCTCTAAGGAAAGGAATAGCAAGTGGGTTTTCTACAAATAGGTGTAACACAAAGGGAAATGAGAACAGGAACTGGTGCCAAGCTTGGTTCCTCTAGTCACTAATCAATGTTTCCTCCTCCTTCCCTGGAGGAATGAGTGAAGATTTCATCCCTCAAAAACAGGGGTGCTCCACTATGTCTTCAGGTTGTGGGAATGACCAGAGACAGGGAAGCAAACCACGCAGCAGAGCAGGGAGAGGCAGTCATAGCATTAAGTTATTAACAGAGTCTGTCCTACTCAGCAGGAGCTGAGACAGAAGACCAGGGTCCCTGACAGAATGATAAACGTGGTCTTGGAAGATCCATTTGCTCTTCTGCTTATTCTGACTTCTTCTGAGAGAGGAAATGAGATCATCAGCTACTAGTGAGAAGAGAACAGGTTGGAAGAGACAGAAGGTGTGAAATGATTTTCTCAAAGTGTGTGAAAGTGAATGACTATAGATACAATGACATTTGGCTGGGCAGTGCTGAGGGCTGCGTGAGCTTTGTGGTTGTCAATATAAAGGGATGTGTGCACTTCTGCTTCACTCTGCTCATTTAGGAAAGGGGTGGAATTCTTCATTTAACCACAATGGTGGTTTTTCTAAGTGGGCCAATTGGAGAGAGAAAGGGGGAAGGATGTATAGGGTGTATGTAAAGGGGTGATAGACCATGGCATCTTTGGGACCATTTCTTTGAAGAGGACATAAATGAGAAGCGAGGTATGTCATACAGCACAAAGGACTATGGGTAAGGAACTGATGTTCCTAATGGATCAGAGTTTTGTGGTTGAAACACTGGAAAAAAATGTCAGCCTAGTTTATTGTTGCTGTTAATGTTTTGAGACAGGATCACATGGATTCCAAGGATGACCTCAAGTTCACTGTGTAGACGAGGGTGACCTTGAGCTCCGGATCCTCCTGCCTCCACCTCCCTAGTGCTGTGACTGCAGACATGCATCTTTTATATAGCGCTGGGAGTCACCCCTGCTAGGCAAGCACTCTACCAACTGAGCCACATCCCTGACCCCTCTTTCCAGAGTGGAGCTTGAAATTTGCAGACGCTGAAGTACGAGAAAGATGAAGTGTAGTGTTCACCTATAGAAATGAGTGGTTTCTCCATCATTCTCAGAGAGTCAGGCACTTTTCTGAGAGGACACGATGCTTAGTGGCCCATCTGCACAATTGTGGATATCATCTAAATGAATCCAGGAAGAGTGATAGGTTATTCACTCAGGTTTAAGGAGTCATCTGCTTAGAACGATCACAAGAAGGAAGAGTAAAAGGTAGATGAGTCTAGTGTCATGTGCTTCAAGATGTTCAGGGTTATGAAAGAAAAGAGCTGAAGACACCACGATGAGTAATAAGAGGTCAACAATCACCATCTTGTGAAACTATGGCATGGGCACGGTGAGAAATAAAGCTGGTGCCAAGAAAGCAGAATCCTCGTTTCAAGGAGAAGTTAGGTTAGGTAGATGATAAGTCAAGACTGTGCCAAAAAAAACAGCAGTAACAGAGACCAATGTGAGAGGTTTTACACTGCTTGCAGCCCTGTTCTTAGTTATAATAGGAGAGAGACAGACAGAGACCACAGTCTAGGATCATTCTGCCTCCCATTATGTAGATGACCTTGAGTCAGGTCCTTAACTACTAAAGTTTGCATCTATAGAAAGGTTGTAAGACACATCCCACTCACTGTACAGGTGCTGAAGTCATAAGAAGTGTGAGGACTTGAAACAGCTTTGAAATGCTTTGAAGGCTGGTTACAAATAAGCTAATAGGTAGGTGAATGCTGCCATAGTCCTAGAGAAATCTGGAAAGCTCTCAAATTACAGTATACTGAATTATAACTTAATCACTTTTGTTCAGAATCTCCTTGGTATTTTGGCCTGGTTTCTGTCTATTGGATGCAACACATTATTTTGTAACTTATCCATCTATTCCTGTGGTGTTTTGATGTTGAATTCTTAATATCAATTAAGATCATAGTAGAAAAAATATAATTCTTCTTCTCCTCTTTCCAATCAAAAGAAAATTTTATAGCCCTTTTTTACAATTTCCTATAACCCTGTAATGACATTTTAATTATCTTGTGAATATCATTATGTATCCTGTCTCTTTACATATATGATCTTGAGCAAGTTAAGACTAATATTTACATACATAGGATGGTATAAGAAACAACCAAAAGAAGTGTGGAAACTAGAAACAGCTTTGAAAATACCTTCAAAGCTGGCTTCAAATGCGCTATTTCAAAACTAAAATTTTAAAAAACGTAATTCATAACAAGACAATTTGATAATGTGCACTTGATTATATATTTCACATTTTTTTTAAATCAGCTCAGTCATGATATGGTTGATATGGTCTCAGCCTTGTAGCTGAGTACTCACTGTGGCTTCAATTCCAAATTCAACAAGATTCCTCTATGGTTTCTTATCCCACTGAAATTCTAACATCACTGATTTATTCCCTGGAGTTAAACACCTCTTTAGTCCTTGAGTTCTGTTTCAAAGAAAGAGGAATGGGACAGTATATGTGGCTTGTATTTGAATCCTGGCTTTGTGGTTGAGTGACTTTATGAATTCACAACATTCTCTTAATTTGTCAAATGTTGTGATTGCTGTATTATTTCCTGACCAGAAACAGCTTATGGAAGGAAAGGTTTAATTTGGTTTACAGTTTCAAGAGGAAGACTCATCACAGCAAGCTTAGAAAGAAACAGAGCGCGGAGCTGGAGATACAGCCCAGTGGTTAAAGATGCATGTTTGCAAAGCCTGCTAACATAAAGTTTAATTTCCAGACACCCACATAAAACCTAGATGGCATTTGCTTGTACTAGCAAGAGACCCTGGCACTTACATATGCACGCACACACATACAGTAAATAAATAATATTTTTTTAAAAAGGAAAGAAACAGAAAGTAGTAATAGTTCTGTAATGTGAGTGTTAAAAGAAGTAAAGAAAGCAACCACACACTCTGGAGTTACTGACAACAGTTAGCAACAGCTGTTTTGATATACAAACATGTGCTTACCCACACTTGAGAAACAGGACAGACATGAAAGAATAAGAAGGAAAAAGAAGTATATTATGGAATATCACTTATAAAAATTAAATTGCACACAAAAGCATATACTACAATGATGCATACGAAAGTTTCACATCAAACAAATTAGAATATTTACTCTAGGAACGGAATGAAGAATAACAGGAGGATGAGAGAGAGGGTAAAAGGGAATGAGGAAAGCAGAGAAGAAAATAAGAAAGTTATAAAAGTGGAAAGAATATGTATATAATATTAATATCAATTGAGATCATAGTAGATAATATATATGTATATATATATGTATATATATATATATGTTCAAGGATCCAAAAATTCAATATCATAAATATATCCATTCTTTCCAAATGGATTTAATGATTTTATGAATCTCATATAAATTTTTATGAATTTGTTAGTGGAAATTGAGAAGCTGAGTCTTATATTTATATAAATGAGCAAAAGGTTAAGGATAGTCTCTGTGCCTGAAGAAACAATAAGACAAGCCTACTTATTGCAAAGATTTTAATCATTAAATACATAGTTTTTAGTTCAAGTGTAGCAAATAGACCTATGTAATAGAACAAAAAAGCAAACCATGGTATATAAGGTAGAAACCCACACATACTTATCTGGTAGACGTAGTGGGCCATAGATTTTATAATAACTAGTGGTAAGCTCTTATGGATGGAATTTTGTACCTCCGTCCCTCAAGTTCATATTTTGAGTTTCTAATCCCCACATGTGACTGGATTTAGAAGTAGTCTATAAAGAGGCAACAAAAATGAATGAGAGGATAAGGGAGGACCCTAGAGCTGATAGGTCCTTATAATCATTATATGAGAAAGAGGCATCAGAGATCCATCTTCTGTAGCCCAGAGATGAGGCCATGAGAGATCACATGCAGAATCCAGACCAACACCATCCAGGCAGGGAAGCTTTGCCAGCAACCAACCCCTAGATCACCTTGACCTTCCAGCCTCCAGAACAGACAGAACATACACCTGCTCTGCAGCCCACCCAGGCTGTGGTGTTTTGTTATGCATAGCTGGAACAGGCTTGGACACTCTTGATCCCCCACTTGAAAGAAAGAAAACGAAAACAAGATTGGCTTCCCTTGTCAGACATCAAGGCCAGTGATAGATGCTGTACGGACTATAGTGTTAAAATAAAAGGAGGTAAGCTTAATTATCTTCCTATCATGATGAAAAAGGTAATCGTAAAAGAAAATATTGGAATTTTTAACCACATGAAATTTAAAAGCTTTGTTTGGTAGCATACATCTGTAATTCCAGTACTTGGCTGAGACAGACCATTCTATTCAAGACCAATTCAAGATCAGTTTGGGATACTGAGTGAGTTCTAGGCCAACCTGGGCAACTTAGTGAGACCCTGTCTCAAATAAATAAATAAACATCAAAACAACAAAAGGTCTCATAAAGTAAATGACATTTACCAAATGAAAAAAAAATCAAATGTTGATATCTGAATACAGTTTTATCTAACAACAAGTAAAGGACAAAAATCATCCCAGAAGAAAAAAAGCAAAGAGGCGTGACTCCAAAACAGCAAATATAAAACACCTGAAAAGACATCCAGGTTTGCTAGAGAAATACAAGCTAAGATCCTAATTCATATGCATTTTACACATTTCAGATTGGCTACACCAAACACCTGCAAGGCTGTAGGACAGGCTGATCATTCATATATTTCGGTAGTGATGGACATTTCTCCAACCTCTCCAGGAAGGAATTTGGTAGAAGGCAGTTAAATTGGTGGTAGATATGCCCTGAGACCCTGCTCTCATACTGATCATGTCCTAGAGAAACCAGTATTCCATACAAGACTCAGTAACAATACGTTCCCAGAAGCATCAGTCACATTAAAATAATCAGGAAGAACACAATGCCCACAAACAATAAACTAGGTAATAATTGAGATGCAATCACAATACAAAAAGCTATACAGTGGTGAAATTGAATGAACTATAGCTACATATGTTAGTATAAATAAATCTCAAATTACATTGAGGGAAAGAGCAAAGTTCAGTCATGTGAAATATTCCATTCACATAAAATTTAAAAACATGTAAATGCATCAATGCTTGCTTAAAAGTACATATGAAACAAAATACAATGCAATGAAAAGGAATTATAAACAGAAGGAGAGTTAACTGCAAATGCCTCGAAGCTATGGTTTTTATCTTTATGTGATAAATTATATGAATGTTCATGTTAGATACTAGAAAATATGCATACATGTAGATAGAAAAAGAATGAACATATAAATATATATTCATCCATGTTATATGCATTCTTTTTCACAGTGCACTTCATAGCGATCTGAAAACTAACAAATAAGAAATGAAGTTAGTTTGCAGTCAGCAGATAAAACCCTTCCACTGGAAGCTATGACAGTTAAAACTCAGACTCTCTCTTTTCCAAGCTGTGAATTCACCCTGTCCCTTCATGCAAAAATAATCCCCAAATATCTGTGGCTAGGAACACACACACACACAGAGATGGCAGACAGGATTTCACCTCTCCTCCCTCCCTTCTGCAGCAGAGGCAATCATGAGGATCAAAGCTAGCCTTGAAGTGACACACCTAGATTTCTTCTTGGCCTAAAGACGAGAGGGCTTGGGGTGCAGAGAAGGAAGCTTCCAGAGCCTGGAGGGAGATGTTTGAAGAGCCCAGAGAATGCTAGTGTGCCAGGAAGGCATGCCAGAGTTGACCTTCAGAGAGCAGGACCAGGCATATCAAATGCACCCATCCTTCTGTGAGCCCTCCTCCCGCTGATATTGCTAAAAATACAATTAGCTGCAAACAGACTGTATGGTGAATGGTAATATGTGCCAAGCTTGTCAGGGGTAACATTTAGTCAGAAAAGTCATGCCATCGGGTCATATTATTTCTAAGATGTCATGAACTTGCGCTCTGACGAGCCAGGAAAACTGAGGGGTGAAGAAGCTATCCTTTGAAGATTTGCTTTTCCCCAATGGCCCTTTCTGGACCCTCGAAGAGGCTATTCAGGGCTCCCCAGTAGTTTAACCAGATGGGAGGTGCATGCTGGAGGCAAAAACTCACCTTTCCCTGGGTCACAGGCAGAGTTCCCAGGGACAGCCTCTTACTAAGAAGACCATGAGATTCCTAAAACAGAAATCCAAGAAACCTGAGTCTTAACCGGTGGTTACAACTTGTCCAGCAGTCACCCCAGTCTTCTTACTTTTTCTTTCTTTCTTTCTTTCTTTCTTTCTTTCTTTCTTTCTTTCTTTCTTTCTTTCTTTCTTTCTTTCTTCTTTCTTTCTTTCTTTTGCCCTGTGAACTGAGCCTGCATGGGAATAGAAAGACATTTAGGCCTTTTACTAAAACAGTTCTGATAGGCCTTTGGCTCACAGATTACCTTCATTTACAAATACACTTAACTTTCAATGTTTTGAAGGACTGGAACTGGAAAAGTTTGGCGTCCCTCCCATCAGCTGCAATAAATTTGTATTAATTCTAGGAAAGCAAGAAGAGCTCTTGGGTTTTCTCAGGTTGGATGCAGTCAGACCCCCCCCTCCATTGTCACAGTGAATGCCCACCTTGAGGTGCTGAAGTTAAGAATTATCTTGAGCACAGTTTGCACAGGTCACACAGTGGCCTGGTCATTCAGCTGCTTTGGGTTACTTCACCAGCCTCTTCCATGATTCCCCTGAACACACAACACACTCATTAGAGAACATTTTAAGGGTAAAGAAAAGGAGAAAAATTAATTATAAAAAAGAAGGAAGAGGATGAAGAGAAGGAGAGAAAAATATACTTAAGAAAGAAAGACACCCACCATGACTCAGGGAACTGAGCAGAAGAGGGGATGGAAAGAATGTAAGGGCCATGGTGGGGGAATATCCAGAGACATTGCCCCCCTCAGCAACAATACACAAGGAGGGTGGGAGACTTGGCTGCCTCTTGTGCTATCCATAACCCCTTACCCCATGGACGGATCCAGTGTGCCCACCAAGGAGGATACCCAGTGGATTGGGGACAGGAAGGAAGGAAATGGGAATAGCAACACAATATTTGCTCATATAATGTATCTAATTTTGGACAATAATATGAAAGAAAGAAAGGAAGGAAGGAAGGAAGGAAGGAAGGAAGGAAGGAAGGAGGGAAGGAAAGAAGAAAGAAAGAAAGAAAGAAAGAAAGAAAGAAAGAAAGAAAGAAAGAAAGAAAGAAAGAAAGAAAGAAAGAAAGAAAGAAAGAAAGAAAGAAAGAAAGAAAGAAAGAAAGAAAGAAAGA
>PVHP010008056.1:0-54521 GCA_004024765.1 Zapus hudsonius | reverse complement strand
TGTTTTTCAGGATGCAACGAGAGAGCTGTGGCCCATCTAACCCTACCAACCAACCGTAGGCCGATGGCTGAGATCCTGGCAAGAGAGGAGCCACCACAGTCATATCGGGGAGGATCCATAGGGAACCCAGCAGACAATGACAGATGAACAAGGGACCTATAACCACAGTCATTCAATCAACACAGGATAGGCCAATGAGACAGAAACCAAGGACTTTCGACACAAGGACCCCTAAGCTCGCAACATTAAAGCAGCCTTATTACTCACCCACCACGACTCAGGGAACTGAGCGGAAGAGGGGGCGGAAAGATTGTGAGAGCCAAGGTGGGGGAGACTGTCCGGAGACATGGCACCCATCAGTAACAACACACTTGGGCCAGGAAGACGGGGCTGAGTACTAGGATATACAGGATCCCTTGCCACAAGGACTAATACAGACAGCCCGCAGAGGAGGATATCCAACTGATCAGGGATGGGGAGGGAGGGAATTGGGGAATTCGGGATAACAACACATTGTTTGCCCACTAAATAATGTAACTCATTATAGACAATAAATATATATTAAAAAAAAAACAAGGCAGAAGATTTTAAGAATCAATTCTTAGTGCATGAAGGGAATACAGAATACTTTAGTGTTTTTTCAACCAGTTAGTTCTGTGAACGATTACCTGGCATGTTCTCTTCCTCCTGCTGGTCCTCTCTCTTTTCTGCGTCACCTGCCAGGATTTCATCTAGTTCATCATCACTGATTGGCTCATATCCTTCTCCAGCACCAGATCCTAATGAATGAGCATCATCTACCTTAGACTCATCATCTCCTGCCAAACAAACAAATTAAGTTCATGTCAAGAAAACAGCATCAAAAGGAAGGGATGTCTAAGTCAACCCAAAAGGTAGAAGCTGCACACTAAAAGAATAAGATAAGCATTTTTTTAAAACCAGAAAACTACATTTCTGTCACACACTTGATTTCAAAAGACAACTGAAGAAATGTAACCAGTTGAACTTATTTTTAATATAAGTGATACAATATAGCAGCAACAAAAAGACAGGTTATAAGATTATAAATGGCAGAAATAAGAGCGACCACTAACATTGATGTTGATTATGTGTACTGTGGTAATTTTTGATAATAAAACTTTAACATTTGGAAATCTAACTTCAAAAGGCTAAATAATTTTTTATCAAAATAAAAACTCATTAATTTAAACAAAAAAACTTGCAAGCTTCTTTTAAAATATATTTTAAACTTAGTTCACAAAATGCTCATGGCAGTGAAGCACAAATGTGAAAGTGCCATTCATTGCCTACCTCCCAATTCCTTTCTTATCCCAATGTTTTTTTTTTTCTCAACTACAAGGTTAAATTCTTAACTCCTGCTGGGTCCACTGTAAATCTAATTTCAAAACTACAGACTCTGCTTAATATTTCTAACCCATGTTTTTAATGGGATCCTTATTTACAACGCCCGTTTTCAAACCACAACAGTATGCCTATAGGTATGAATTTGCCACAAATAAAGTATGAGGCTATGAAATACTACTAATCATTCCAGTAATTTCCCATTATTTTTTTCAGAAGAAAACCACTTTGTTGTAATTCACTCACAAATAATAACATCCTAAGCTGGTTTAGAAGGCCACTCAGAAACTTGCTGTGCCCCAAACTGTATGCTGCTCTAGTGAGCATCATCTTCCATGACCATTCTGGAATGTCACATGGTGATCAGAGTTGATTTTCCATTTCTCTTACATGAACTTCTTGGCCACTTCAGCACTTCAGTGAAACCCTCTCAGAACTACCTATGTCCTGGGCACACTCCAAGCCCTGCTTTATTTCATAAAAGCAAGAGCTGTTAGACTGCTGAAATCACAGCCACACTGGCCGCCACCTGGACCACCAGAGCTGGCTGCCAGCAGGTGAGCCAACTGCAAATGGTGGGGCTGGTACAGGTGCAGGCCTGGCTGCAGCACTCTTATGAGGGGCCTGGAACAACATGGGTGACTTGGGCATCTAGGCTCCTGAACAGCCCTCACGAGAATGGGTGATGACTCAGGAAAGCTGCCATATTGGGGCTCCCCACACAGCTTTTCTACTGAAGAGCTTCATTCCTCTACTCATTGATCGCTGCTTGTTTCCTATAAAATTCTGTAACAATTTCCTAATATTCCCACGAATTCATCTCCAACCTAATTTTTTTTAAAATATTTTATTTATTCATTTTCAAGCAGAGAGATACAGAGAGAGATAGATACAGAGAGAGAGAGAGAGAGAGAGAGAGAGAGAGAGAGAGAGAGAGAGAGAATGCACCAGGGCCACCACCTTGTGGGTCTGGCTGGCTTATGTGGGTCCTGGGGAATTGAACCCAGGGCCTTAGGCACTGGAGGCAAGTGTCTTAACCGCTGAGCCATCTCTCCAGCCCTCCAACCTAATTTTTAATAAGGCTACCATACAAATTTATTTCTTAACATAATGCACATAATATAGGATTTTAAGGTTTCAAGTTTATCCAACTTTTTCCTACTTTAAGTGAATGGATTATTTACAGAGACCAGCAGGTGATCAACGCTAAAGTTTTATGTCATATTCCTTGTGGTCACAACAGAAATGGTGTACTTTAAGGTGAGGGACAATGATTCCAGTCATAACAGACCTGTTAAAATGATAGTTCCATTAGAGAATGATGCTTTTCTACTAAAAATGGAGATAAAAATATAATGTGATAAAAGCTGAGGCAGGATGCTTTTGTCAAACCAAATGAAAAAAAAATGTATTAGATGGTATCCTGTGACATTTAATAAGATAATCAATGGATATTTAATGATAGCCAAGAGATATAATCATCAACTTTTAAAAATACTGCTTTTATTATAGGCCTAATGCCATCATACAAAAAAAACAAAACCAAAGGGCTAGGAAGGCAGTTTTCAGAATTCCTGGAGGAGCTATTCCACTAACCGAAGCTCTGACTCACCAAGACTACTAAGTGAAGAGTACAAGTGCAAGCAGACCCTGTCTTCATTAGATGCAGCGTGTCCTGATACAGATAAAGGCTGAAAGTGATCCTTTGTAAAAAAGCAATTCAGTGTAACAGGGAGAACGCACAGGAAAGTAATTATGATACAAAATGTGGGTGAGAATACAAATACTTTGTCTAGTAGACTAGAGTCAAGATAATCAATATATATTCAGTAACATCTTATCTTCGATGGGCAATATGACAGCATTTGGCCTACAGTGAAATTCACTGATTCTAAAAGTGGATCCTGAAAAATAATTTTTTAAAAAGTGGATCTTTACATCTTTTGGCTATCTGATAAGGAATTCCAATATGCTACCTGTTATGCACATTTTACTACTTAACAAAATCATTTATATGTTGGCTTTCCTCACATTACATTTCATCTCAATTGGGGGTAGAAATGAAATCTTGAGCCATGGTTCTAAAGGAGGCTAACCCTATGGTGCAGCTGAGTGCACTCACTATCTTAATGGTTCTCCTGTGCCTGGAGTCTCTGTCCCCCTGCTCCTAGGGAATGAGTCAGCTTGTCTACTAGGGTGGGAATGAATGGTGGAGAGGAAGGGCAGTAGTGACGTAGCTTCCTGTCTCAAAACTGGCTTTGACTGGGCCAAATACCTGGCGAGGGCATCTCTATGGTCTTACTCTAGGAGTAGGGAGGGCCAGCAGTCACTCTGCCATTATTACAGCTCTAGGGTGTGGATTTACTTCATGTCGGTTTCAACTGCTCTAGAAAACAGAAACTTCTTATAGCTATTTGATGCCTTCCTGAAAGAAGTGATTTCAATCTTTGGTATATGTGTGTGTGTGCAGGGGGGGGGAGTATGTATGCAGCCATATGTGTATGTATATATGCATGCAAGGAAGCATGCATTTGTGACAGGGTCTCTCATTGTATGCAGGCTGGCCTTGAACTCATGATTTTCCTGACTCAGCCTCTCCAGTGACATAGGTGTGAGCCACCATGCTCAGCTGATTTATTATTTTTTAAACACCCAGAAAAGGATGTTATGATTCTTTAGCACAGACACTATACCTAAAAAAATCTTCTCTGCCAGTGGCTATACGTTAGCAGAACTGATTTATTTATTCCTGAATCATTCTCTAGTCTGTGGCCTTCTATTTCAACCATTATTTCTTTTATATCATTTATACCAAAGTTGCATTGATACTGCTGAGGTGAATACATTTTTAGTATCACAGGCTTTTCCTTAGGAATCTACTTCCCTTGTAAAAGAAGGAAGTCAAATTGGCCCGTTAGCGGGTAACCTTCCCAAGAAAATGTGTTCCCAGGAAACCAGAAAAGGGATGGGGCTGTACAGGAGTTCAAGGGTGGTGCTCACCTTCCACACACTCAGTTCTCTCGGCTCTACTGGTATCTTCAAATCCCTGCACAGACCCCAAACCTCTATCCATCCTTTCTTTATCCAAGGCTGCAGAGTCTCGGGAACTGCCGTCTAGGTCTCGTTCATGCTCACTCTCCAGCTTTGCCTCACTGCGCTTCACAGAGTCTATTTGAGAAGTCTCAAAAGTCCGATCTCTGTCTCTTTCCATGGAGTCAGGAATTAGCCTCTCTCTTTCCCTATCCAAGTCTCTCCTTTTGTCTCGTTCTCGCTCTCTTTCCCGCAGTCTATCCCGATCTCTGGTCCGTGACCAGTCTTTCTCGGCTTCTCGGTCCCATTCTCTCTGCCTGGTATCTCTTCTCTCTCTGTCACGCTCTCTGTCATGATCATACCGATCTCGTTCTTGAAGCCTGTCTCTACTATCAAATGACCCAGATCTTGAATGGACCTGCCGATCAGATTCAGGAGAACTTCTTCTTGAACTATGGCTTCTTGAATCCTGGCGATCTGAAATGAATAGGCCGCACACAAAGTTAACACATAATAAAACAGAAACAAAACACTTCACTAGAGGGTCCTTTAACATTTGCTTATCTTCCTTTTACCAAATTTTTGTTAGTATTCAGTTTTCTCTTTACATACATTTTACATACTCTCTACATTTATTCATCTCTACACATCCAAACTCATTTTTAAGAAAAAACTTCTCCCAAATAAGTGCTATTCATGAAGTTTCCTTGTCTTAGGCTTAGAATACTTTTAACAAGCACATACAAAACCAGGCACTAATAGAACTGATTACTTCATTCTTCAATCTTTTTTCCTACCTTAATTGCTGTGCCAAAAAAGTAGCTTTGGGACTGGGGAGATTGCTCAGTGGTTAAAGGCACTTGCTGGCAAAACTGTGGGCCCAAGTTCAACTCCCAAGCATCCATGTAAAAGCTGGATGCAAAGTGGCACACATGTCTGTGATCCCAGCACCTCGACAGCAGTGAGAAGAGAGCCAGGAGAGCCTGGGAGCTCATGGCCAGCTAAACAGTGCACATGCAGTGGCCAAAACAACAAGGGAGGGAGACCCTATCTCAAAAAAGGATGGTACGAGAAGACAAACATCCTGATGTCCTCTGATCTCCATGTATGCTATGGCATGTACACTTTATATACCCATGCACACACACATATTCTATGCATTCACGGCCCACACGTAAGCAAATTAAAAAGGTACCATTGGCTGCAGGAGGACCTGCAGAAAAACTAAAACTGCACTTAAGGATATGGAACTTGAATACATAAGCTCTTTCAAACTGACACATCAGTAAAATCCTGACATTAAAAATAAATGCTTAACACTAGTAAATATAGCCAAGTACCTCTGTCATAATGTTTATTCAAGTGATAACAGGGGCTGGAGAGATGGCTTAGCAGTTAAGGCATTTGCCTGCAAAGCAGAAGGACCCAAGTTCAATTCCCTAGTACCCACATAAAGCCAGATGTGCAAGATGGTGCATGTGTCTGGAGTTTGCAGTGGCTGGAGGCCCTGGTCCTCCCACTTTCTCTCTCTCTCAAAAAATAAATAAATAAAATATTTTAAAGTGATAACAGGTAAGATTTTAAAGTATTTTACAGAGAGTGATCGAGAAGAGAATGGGCATGCCAGGTCCTCCAGCCGCTGCAAAAAAAACAAAGAAACTACAGATGCATGAGCTACTTTGTGCATCTGGCTTTATGTAGGCATTGGGAAATTGAACCCAGGTTGTTATGCTTTACAGGCAAGCCCCTTAACCACTGAGCCATCTCTTCAGCCCCACAGGTAAGATCTTAGTAAGCTAAGCCTTCCCATTCCATGGGAAAGAATTCCTGCCTTGTACTGAAAACCTAATCAAAGGCCCATGGCTGTGGAGGTCATAACCCCTCGGGGGGAGAGAGATGGGGGCACACTACTACTGTTGTCTGGCTAAATGTATATATTATACCCACTAACCTGCCCTATGAACACTTATGTTTATGGCCATATGTTAATGATACTCCACTAGGTTAGAGAAGCTTTTTTCAGATGTCGGTTACCATTGAGGAGACTCAAAACTCATCAAAGTGCTGAGAAGAAGTGACAGCTCAGCACTAAGACACCTGTATCACACCCCACAAGGATCACTGAGAAAGAGGTGGTGGAAAGAATGTAAGAGCCAAAGGTCAGGGGCTTTGCAATACTGTGTCCCAGACACAAAGTGGCCATGGCATTCACGATATCATAGTGACATCAGGCTACCTACACAAGATCTGCATAACAGGAGGGAAAATGATGCTATCAAAAGACACCAGGGACTAGCTAGAGAGAAGGACTTCAGTGGAAGGAGGGTGAGAAAGGGGAACAAAGAAGGGTGGTGGCATGGAATTATGACCATGGCATGCTGTGTAGTTTCATGGAGGCTGTTGATAAAAGGCTTAAAAAAAAAATCCCTCCAGGCACCATATAATGCAGCCAGTCTGGCATTGCTTTAAAATCACAATTTAGACAAAGTTCACTGCCTGAATCGTAATTCAAGTCTATTACCCGAAGAAGTGCTTCGACTGGGCTCTCCACGCTTTAACTGATCAATCCTAGATTTCCTCTCCCCGGGGATCTCTAGGCTCTTCGTTTTCTCTCGGTCTCTTGAGCCACTATGCAGCGCTCTCTGCCGACTGCCCTGGTCATCCCCACTGCGATGGGCAGAATCATTGGACGGGGAGCGCGGCCGACCAGAGGTGTGGCTCCGATTGCTGCGATTACTGCCAAGGCTGCTGCTGCGCTTCTGATCCACCAGCCTGCGGTGGGGCGCTTCCTCCGCGGTCCCGTGAGCTGCCTCCCCTTTCTCCACTCGTGTCCTGTGGCATTTTCTATGCGAGTCTTCGCTAGCGAAAGCGGCCCCGGTGCTAGAGGCCGAGGCAGCGCTGGAGGCCACGGCAGAGGCCAGAGCAGCGGCGGCAGTGGCCACGGGAGGCGGAGGCGGGAGCAGGCTGGGCAGAGGCGAGGGCGTGCTGCCAGGAGTGGCGGCGGTGGCGGCGTTGGCGCGCTCAGGCTCCGTCCCCTCTGTGCGCTCAGGCACATCCTCGTCCGACCAGTCGCTGAAGGCCGTGTCTTCTTTCTTCAGCGCATCCTCCAGCATGCCGTCCTTGTCGGTGGAGAGTTCCAGCAGCTCCTCTTGGACCACCAGGGGCGGCGTGCGGGGGCCTCTTTTCTTCTTGCTCTGCTGCGCTGTTTCTTCATCAGAAATGTCAGAATCACCTCTGGATCGCTTCCGCTTCTTTTCGACATTTTTCTTCTTCTGTCCTTTTTTTGGTGAAAAGACTTGAACCTCTTCGGATGGTATTTCAGCGTTGGACCGCTCTATAACAGTGTCATCCTCTTTCTTTTTCTTAATTGGTTTTTTGGGAAGTTTTGCCTTTTTCTTATTTTCATCATGTGCTCGATCAGATCCATCGCGGTCCTCGGGGTGATGGCGGCTCATCACATCCTGTGTGCGTGCTCTGGAGCTTTCCATGGCTTCTGCCTGTTCTCTCTGTCTGTCTACAGAAGAAACTTTCTCTTTGAGCTCTTGCTCCTCATAGCGTCTTGAGCTCTCTTTCCTGTCTGGTTTACGATCCTCCTCTTTCCATCTCCCCTGCCTGTCTTCCGTGAGGTGCGACGGGCTGAGAGAACGAGATTCTTGTGGTCGGACAACCTGGCTCAAGAGCCTGTGCTTTTCATCTAGACAGAAAGAGAAAAGTGATCACATCTTTACCAGGCTAATACATATAGCACATCCTATTATAACAAACTATCACTTGTATTCGAAAACTTCTAAAATGGCAATAATGTCAACTAAAATGAAAATATTGTTCTAGCTAAAACTATGCAACAGAAGTGTCATTGTGACATACTCTAGCCACATAAGAAAACGTTTGGTGGCAGTAGAACCTGAAAAAGTTTACATCTTAATTATCACTTGCTACCAATGTCAAAGAAGTCTCATCGTTACCGTGGTCCGAGCACACTCACTTTTATCCTCGCTGCTGTTGTAGGCGTCACTGTCGGGAGAGTGCTCACGCCGGCGCTTAGGGGACTGTCGGGGGCTGGGGCTCCCCTCAGTTCTGTAACGCTTTCTGTTTGGGCAAGCAAACACAATTTACAGAATTGCCGAGGCTGAAGAAAAGGCTTCCCTACTCTAAGCAGAACTTACAATCACAGGAAAGCAGTGCTATCTGTTGTATCTTACAGAGTGTGCAGAGTCTTGAGGAATTTTAATTTTTTAAAATTTTATTTGCTAAAACTTACAATTGTGGATTAAAATCCCCTGGGAACATTTTTCTATTATACACGCAGAATCATCACTCACATGAAGCTTGTCCAATTTGAATATAACACGGTACCAACATGCAGCAGTGCGCAACTGCACCCTGTAAGGCAGAATTCCTCCACTTATATTCTCGTGTTATTTTTAAGAGTTAAAAAACTAGAGCTTGGGTCTTGGGAGATAGCTCAGTGGGTGAAGTGCTTAGGATCCCCAGCACCCATGTGAAAATGCCGGGCAAGGTGACATGTGCCTGCAACCCGACAGTTACAGAGGCAGCAACAGCAGAACTCGGAGGACTTGCTGGCTGGCTTATCTATCAAATATGCTAACCCTGGGGTCAGCAAGGGAGTGTCTCGGGAAAATAAGGCCAGTAAGAGACGAAGACACCTTAAGTTGAACTCTAGCCTCCACATGTGTGCACACGCATCCATAGACAAATATGCACACACAACATACATGCACATCCAGTGCCAGGCCCACTGTGGGTACACTGTGAAAGTTAGTTCCTTTCTCTTTCTTAGAACTAAATCAATAAAATAATTGACATGTTCACTGTATTTCCTGTCCCTTAACTAAACTTTAAATGAGCAATGGTTTATCTATCTTGGCTTCTTAATTATTCTTGACCTTTTCTTCTCCTTTTTCTCAGTCTCCTAAATACATGTGATAAGCATGCACAGCATGTAGTTAGTTCCCCGACTGCCCCTCACGCTAGATGAGCAGCCATGGAGAGGAGGGGCAGCTCCAGGTGAGGCGGACAACCTGCAAACCTCAACCTGTGCAACTCCTGTAAGTTTCCCGAGCACAGGTGGCCTAGTCCTCAGTGTCTCAACTGGGCTGGCTGAGGGACTGCTGTGTGGAAGAGGACGCAGTGAACGTGCACTGCTACACGTCTGGAGCCTTGCTGCTGTGCTTCTGTTCTCCCGGCATGCGCCACCATTACATGTGGGGGTCTGTCACGAGCAGAGACCTACTTTGCTGAGCCCACATGACACGTCTATGGCACCATGGGGAAAGGTTGGAAACTACTAACTTTTGGGCTAATCAGGTAAAACAACAAGGGATAATTGATATATTAAAGTGAAATTTAAAACAGGAAAGCAATGAGCAATTCCTTCAAGGAAACTTCCGAAATCAGGCTAAGCAAACACTACAGCAATCCAGCAAACTACACAACAGTGGTTTGGGAAGAGCTCTGGATAGGGGCTGAGGAGACTGTTCCCTCCACGGTTAAGGGCACTTGCTTGCAAACCTGCTGGTCTGAGTGGCACATGCCTCTGTGATCCCAATGTGCCCACAGCATTAAGCAAGGAGAATCCAGAAGCGACTGGGCTAGCCAGACTGAAACAGATGCAGTGGTAAAACAGAGGGAGACTGTCTCAAGCCAGGTGGAAGCAGGGGACAAATCAGTCTAGGCTTGGGTGTTGTTTGTCTCCCAAAGGTTCACAGGCTACAGGTTTATTATTCCTCAGTGTTGTGCTGTGGTGAAACCCAAAGCAGAACCTAGTGCAGGGTAAACATGTCACTGGGCACGCTGGTGTCAGACTGAGTTAGTTCTTGCAGGTGTGGTTATAAAGCCAGGCATCTTATACTCTAAGACTCTCCTGTAGGGAGTCAGCTCCCCTCTGCTTACCCTACATGTTGCATCAAAGTCAAGGGTGAGCGACTTCACGACAAGGTGAACAGATAGGGTAGCCTGATCTGGCTCTATCAGCCTTCAAAATGGAGCAAAATAATCTTTTCTTTATATTTAGTCTTGTGTATTTTTGTTATAGCAACAAATTTTCTTAAACATATATAGTTTCTGGACCCAGAAATACAATTCAAAACTTTTTAGACAATTATAAACATTTTAAACACAGTATTCACACACATACATATATAAAAAGTGAATCTGAGGAACAAGAACGTGTAGAGAATAAAAAGATTTAATAGGAAATTGAGGCTCACTTGGAAAAGCATTAACAAAAGCTTCCAAACTCTTGACTGAAATTTGACTTTTCAAGCCTGATTCTGAATCATCCTTACTTTGACTTTCTGTCATCGTGTCCATCTCTGGGGTTCCTCTCTTCTCGAACTTCCTCTCGCTTTTCTCTGCGGTCTTCTCGGGTCCTTTCTTTGTCTTCCCACTCCCTCTGACGTTCTCGTTCTTTATCTCTTTCTCTGGCTCTTTCTCGTTCCCGTTCTCGTTCCCTCTCTCTCTCCCGCTCTCTCTCTCTCTCCCTCTCTCTTTCTTCTCTCTCTCGCTCCCGTTCTTTTTCCCTGTCTCGTTCCCTGTCTCTCTCCCGCTCTCGATCATGGTCCCGATCTCGTTCTCTTTCACGGTCTCTCTCCTTTTCTCTGTCTCTCTCTCGTTCTCGAGCTCGTTCTCTTTCCAGTTCTCTCTCTTTTTCTCTTTCTCGATCCCGCTCCCTCTCTCGCTCCCGCTCCCTCTCTCGCTCTCGTTCCCTGTCTCTCTCTCTGGCCCTTTCATCTCTTCTCTCGTCCACTCTGTCTACTCTGCGTTCCTCTCTTCTGTCGTCACGCTCGACCTCGTCGCTTCTCCCCTGATGTCGAACTGGTGAGCTTGGTCTTTGATCTACAACAAAAATCAAACTGCTAGTGATTAATTTTGCAGACAGCATGGACAATCATAAATTTGATCTCAGAGTATAAATAGGGTGACACTGGCAACAAAGTATAAATCAGGTATGCGTTTACTTTTAATTTAATCATCTGGATAATGATCACCCTTGGGCCTTTATAAACGTTATCCCTCTACTAGCATGTGTTCTGTCCCCATCAACCCACCCCTCTACTGATCCGTTTTGATCTTGCGAGGGCCTCCAGCCCACCACTCCAGCCCACTTCTGCCATCTCTCCCTTCACCTCTGATCTTCTCTGTCCCCCCAGCAGGACCTGAGAACACTGGTGGCAAAGGATAGGGGCAGCAGGAGGTGTAGAACATAGGAGCTGAAGGAAAAAAAGATTCCCTCATAAGTCACACCTCTAGTTTCAACCAAAATTATCAAATACATCAAAGTGCAGCTATTACGCGAGAAAAATGTAGATGAACGCATATACATCAAAACCTGAATTTTAAGCATACTGATGCCTAGCAATCTTAGAACAACAAAATGTAAAGTTTCATATTAATGATATAATTCATTCTATGTAAATACACTCTAGGTATTTTCCCCTCACTGTACACATGAATCACATTAACAGAGAAAATGTATCATGCTGCCCATATGCCTGGTTAACAAGAGAAGTCTGAGAACAAAAACACGTGTAAGAGATGCATTTTTTTAATAGTAGCAGTGATAATCTAGGATACTGTGCAGTTTCTACTTTCAGACTACATAATGCCTATTGACTCAATAGCCTGGCAAGTGGAATACTTAACATTCATTTATTAAACATAATTTTAGACTGTTTCTAGGAAAGTAACTTGAATTTCCTTACCACAGATGAAAAAACTTGTCCATACTTACTATTTAACTGTAATAAGTCCAGTTTCAAAATGCCACAGACATTTAAGGCTAAGACAAAATTAAGCCCTATTCAACCTTTTTGTTTTTTCTTAGAAATAGAACTTATTGTCCTGAAATTACTTGGGTAACTTGTTGCCAGACTAAATAAGATGGTAGACAGAGCAGGTTGTCAGGCCTGAAAATGAGTTTGTTCTTAAATCTTTATACTTTTGCTGAAACCAACTTAAACTTTAAATGGGTCACAATTTGTATTGACAATTTGTTTTGACAGGATATTTCATGTTTTGAGCTTAATTTCTGGTTTGGTGAGCATAACTAAAGTCACATTTAAGAAATAATAAGAAAAAAATTTCAAAATATAACTTTATAGCAATTCATGCCTGAAATTTCTGAATATAGCAATATAGATTACTCAGACACTTTCTTGCCAGATAAACCCTTTATTTTCCAACTGAAATGAGAATGCCAATAATATCTAGGAACAGCAGAAAGGGCTCAATGCCACACTAACAACAATGAAAGGGAACAATGCACCCCTATCTTCCCTAAGAGGTGCTTCTCTTCCTGGGCTTCCTTCATAAATGACTCTCTGTCACAGTAGCTGGCAGTCAGCACAATTCAAATCCCATCATAGCCACGTAGCATCAACTTCACTCTAGAACATTCCTTCCTGTACCCCTCCACAGTTAAAAGTATTAGTGCCGACTGTGACCAGACCTCCTCAGATGACATCATCATCATCAGTCCAAGTGGTTACTATCTTTTCCTTCAATGTTTTACCTAAATGCTTAATGCTTTTGATGAAAACTTATTTCTTCAGTCTGCTTAAAAGCAGCTATCTTGTAGAAAACAGAAATTAGACATTTTAAAACCTAGTAGATCATTTTAGCCTGTTTTATAAACTATTACCTGTTCTTTTCTCCAGCTTTTTTCCACCACCATTTCTAACTTCATAGCATAATTCTTACCACTCCGAAGCATGTGGGTCTTTCAGTCCTATGTGTCTGCTTATGCCACACCTCTCCCTGAAAAAGTTCATCGCTGTTTCTTCCGACAAACTAACAGATTCCACAGACCTAATTTAGATGGCATCTCTTTAACTGAAGCAGCTTTACTGGAACTCCTCAGAATCGTTACTCCTGTTGTACAGCTGTAGCAATTGTTCCCACCCGTTATCTAGGTATATTGTGATCAGACTGCAAAAGTCGTAACTACAGGGAAGACTGAAATCTCTGAGTACAGAGTAAGTACACCTGAGCACATCTCTACCCTCATACATGGCAAGGTATCTCAAGGTATCTCTCATCCGTAGGAATTGGCACCTACTTTTTCCTGTCAATGTAATGCTATTAATCTCTGTCAAGCTAGCTACTTCTCTTGCATTTATTTATCTGTATAAATATCATTTCCTCAAGGTTTGAATAAATATTGCAAAACACAACCTTCTCCTATTCTTTTATTTAGTTCCCTTGATAGTCTCAATAATCACTTATTTTACTTGGGGAAGTGGGGAACTTTGCTCTCTCCCCATTATGTTTATAAAGACAAGAGCTACTGTGCTCTAAGTGCCCAGCAAAGAGCCTGGCATGAGTGCACTCAATGCACATTTGTAGAATAGACCATTAATTTAAAAATATTCTATAAGGCACTGTGTAGCTATTCACACAATCACTCCTATACCACATGAATGAAAATTGCCCCCCGGCCTCAACTATGCCATCAAGCACAGACCTTAATGTTTTGTGCTGAACAGTAAACTGACACCCATTTGAAGAATTCCTCCAGTTGAAACTGGTTACTACTACAGTGTAAGATTCTGTTTGACAAACCTCTCTCTCTGTTGTCTCGACGTTCTCTTTCTCCATGGCGTCTCTCAAAGGAGGAATCCCTTGCTTGATCTCTGCTGTCTCTTTCGGGGTATCTGTCTCTGTCAGGATAGCTGCTTCGCGGTTCCCAGCTGTCATGATAGTTGCTGCTACTACTGTGACTGTCCATTTGAGAACCTCTTGTGCCTCGACTTCCTGAACAAAAGACAATCACACAAATACTTAATGCATGCACTTTTCCAGCAAGTTTTATTAGTTGCAATCCTTTCTCAAAACACTCTACACGGATTTGTTTTTTTATATTCAGAATGCAGTAATTACTTGAGAGGACCAGAAAATCCAAGTTGCCTAATAACTGGCCAGAGTAAGTTTTTCTTATCTACAAGAAAGTTATAATGGGAATATAAAGCAAGAAAATTTAAATGACTCCCCACAAAACACAAGAAAATAAAAAAAACTATTTCTTCATGTATAATTCATAGAAATAGCCTCAAAATATAGATATATGCTATTGTTTTAGTTATACTTCTTACTGAAAATATTCTAATATAGAACCAATGTAATTTGGTAACAAAGTCATGTCTGAAACTTAGATTTATTCAAGATTTATTTGATGCATGGTCCTACACCCTATGAATTATGCCCTTGAAAGGTTAGGCAGAAGGAGTTCCAAGCCAACTTGGGCTACACACTGAGACTTCTCTATAACAAACCAAGATTTGGGAAAAGAATGTTCATGGGCCCTTGTACTCATAGCAGCCAGATATCGCTCAGTGGTGAAGGTCAAACAAACGGTGGTAAATCTATACCATGCGATACCATGTGGCTTTAAAGGAAGAGACTGACTGATACAGGTTAACAATTTGGATGAACCCCAATTGGCATCAGATACACATATAGCATAATCCTATTTAAGAAACTTCCATGAAATAATGACATGTGGACATGTTAGACATTACCAGGGATCAAGGACAGGGGTGAGATAGGTATGTCTGCAAAGGAACTTTTAATGTTATTGCTGAGTGAACTGATTAGAGAGAACATAATATGATAACATGTGATAAAGTTACAAAGTTACACTCACCCAGAAGTTCACATATAATTAGCAAGGGCTGGAAAGATGGCTCAGCAGTCAACACACTTGCCTGCAAAGCCTAAAGTCTGGAATTTGATTTCCCCAGTACCCACATATAGCCAGAGGCACAAGGTAGAGCTCATTGGCTTGTAGTGGCAGGAGGCCCCCATTCTCACTCACTATCTGCTTCTTTCTCTCTCTCGGATTCTCACATAAATAAATAAATAAAATATTTGTTAAATATATATAATTAGCAAAACTTAAGCTCTGTGGATTATGCTCATTTCTTGGTTTTGAAGTTATATCAAAGTTAAGATGTTAATAGTGGCTAGGTCAGTGTTCAGAGAATTTTAAAACATTTCTTTCCAATCTCCTGTGAACCCTTAATTCCTTCAAAATAGACTTAAAATTAAAAACAAATTCCAGTGGGGAGTATAGAGAGCAAAGGAAAAGAAACAGTATCAAGGCTGTAATATGCGAAAACAAAAGTGAGTATCTGGAGGGATCTGTCATGATGAAGAACATGTGAAAAACCACCCCAACCAAAGTAACAAAGTAACAATCAGACAGCACTTCCACAACATACACATACAGAGAATTTGCATACACCAGGCTTTAAGCCTTAAAGTAATTACAAAATAATTCCACATAATGTAACAGGGCATTTTAATAATCTAAACAGCTGCAAAGAATGTCTTAATAATTAAGATCAGGAAAAAAATCTGAAACAATTTAAGACTGTAAAAGGACTCCATACAACATTTAGGAAAGAAAAATTGAACATGGGATTAGATATAGTTAAGAGCAAAGCACTAGCCAGGTGCGGTGGTGCCCACCCTTAATCCTGCCACTTGGTAGGCAGAGGTAGGAGTTCAAGGTCAGCCTGGGACTACTGAGTGAGTTCCAGGTCAGTCTGGTCAAGAGTGAAACCCTACCTTGAACCCTCCCCAGAAGAAGAAAGCATTAAGATTGTGTCTGTGGATAAGACCCCGAGGGCAAACAGATTAAAACATACAAAACTTAAAAGATAAAAATTAGGAATATAATGCAGAGATTCACATATGTCTAAGTATATGTTGCTTAGAGTTACATTTAAAATAACAAGAAAGAATGAATGAATGGAAAACCATGTATCAAGCACATATTAATCCAAAGGGAGTTTCCAGCAATATAACCTTTAAGACAAAAAGCAATATTGAAGATAAGGAGAGTCATTCTATAATGATGAGAATAATTCATTTTATGTACTTATGACAGCAAAGTCATAAAATATGCAAATAAATTTGATCAAACTATGAAAAAAAATTGACAATGCTAGAGGAAGACTAATTCAGCTCTATAATGACAGAACCAATAGACTTTAACATTTAAGTAGACTTAAGCACATACCCAAGAACTGACCTCAATGAACTATCTGACAACAAATATGAAAGCGGTTGACTTACTAAAGTCTGGCAATAAATAAAGAAGAAATCTGATTAAAACTTACAAGTGTTTAGAATGGGTACTGGTGGAAATATTAGTTCATGGATGGAACATAATAGCAAAAAATAATAAAATAGAATAAAAGATACAAAGGAAGTCAGAAAAAGACCAGTTTTTTTTTCTTTTTTTTTTGAGACAGATCTCATGTAACACAGATTGGCCCTGAAGTCCTCCCAAGGGGCAGAATTATAAGTGCCACCATGCCCAACCTTAAGTATTAGTTCTTTGAGGACTCAAAATAGACTAAGCTCTGGCAGGGATTAATCAAGAAAAATAAATAAATAAAAGACTATAACTACAGATAAAAAAGGGATCTTAAGAAAAAAATTAGAAACATTTTCTAACAAAAGCTTTAAAACAAATTTTTTTAAAAAAAACTTACTAGAACTTCTACAAGAACAAACAGAACAGCTACACAAACCTGCAACTATTAGAGAAATTAGAGAAACATATCTGATAGTCACAATCAGACAAATGTTACCAAACTTTCAAAGAACATATAACTAATACTAGGTAAGTCTACAACACACAGAAAGGAAATAATGTACTTCTGTGGCACTTTAAGTTTGAATGACAACTCAACGTGAGTCTATCTAAAGGAGAAGTGAAGAGGTGGAGGGGAGGGTTCTGCCCACTTACAGGCAGTTCTCTCTTCTCAACTCCACAGTGAGGGATACCACGTTAGCAGCTAAAAATACTCTACAGTAGCCTTTGGAGCTGACAAAAGGCAAAAACCTTTTCCTTTGAAGAGTTAGTTGTCAAACATTTACCAGGATATCAATGATGGTATGTCAATCTCATTTAAAACATGCTTAATTCAAAATTAAGTTTTAACAAGCATATTCTGAAATGTAAAGAAAATGAAAAAATTGTATCTCAGAAATGCAAGGATAACTAAATTTTAAGAACATTAACATAAATAAACAAGCTGTATTTTAATGTCAATGTGCTAAAATCTGAATTCCAATACAGAACTTAAAGGAAGTTCACAAACTGAACTGATTACAACTTTGACAAACCGCCAACAGCGAACGTAAACAATAATGTATTTAGAAGGAAATTTTAGAGACTTAATGCTTTCTATAGGAATGTACAAGATGCAGCCCAAACACGAGTCTAAAGCCTTACCCTTTTCGGGCAATTCTGGACCTCTCCCTCTACTTCTGCCCATCCGATCATTCCTCATCTCACTTCGGGACTCGTTTCTGGAATCACTCCTTATTTCGGTGCGAGAACTTTCTTCCCTCAAGTGGTTTCTGCTGTAACTCCGGGATTCTTCCTGGTATGCATCCTCCTTTCGATGAGCATCTCGACCTTCTCGGTCCCTGTAGTCGTGGGCGTCACGAGAGGACCGGGAATCTCGGAGATCTCGGCTCTCTTTGGCATCTCTGCTGTAGTCCCGCATCTCCCTCGAGTCCCGGATGTCTCTGGAGTCTCTGAGCTCCCGGCGGTCTCTAGCGTCTCTCCGGTCCCGGCTATCTCGAGGCTCCCTATCATCTCTGTGGTCTCTCGACGAGCTCTGGTCCTGTTCATAGTCTCGTTCTTCTCGAGTGTCCTTTTCTCTATCTCTTTTGCCTCTAGTGTCTGCAACAAGATTTTAGAAATCAATTATAATTCCTTTCACAAAGTTTCAGGAAACTGGATACATTTTACATACATTCTTTTAGATATTATAATAATTCATGTTCTTTGCAGAGAAATAAATAACAAAATTAAAACCATGTGCATATTTAAATTCAAAATAATTTGATTCACATTTGATAATGGTTTTGCATTGGACAAACACTGAACATAATCTTTTTTTGTTCCAACTGACCCATACCTAGATAGAGATCCTACATAACTGAAATAAAAATCATTGTTGGTTTTTCAGAAACAACTTTTAATTCCAGAGTTAAGCAGTGACTCTAATTACTTCTACCAAACATTAGGCTAAACTAGAACACACAGGACCATCTCTAATATACTTAAACCCATGAGAGCAGCCTATAGTGCTCTGATGCATGCTTGGCAAGTACTCTACAATGACCTATATCCCAAGCCCTATAATTTCATTTTTTAAAAATGGTCCTCCCTGATTTGTAAACCAACTTTGCCACTTTATATATGAAGAAATAGAAGCCCAAGGTTTAGATGGCTTAGCTAATCCCACAGCTCTTAGACATTTATAAAGATAAGAAGCCACTATCTGGATATGTCTAAAAAAAGGGACAATAAGCTGATTGGAACATAAATCTGGTATATATCAAAAACTTAATGAAAACCTCAAAGAATAAACCTTGCCCTGCCCTTCATCAAATTTTCCTATGAATTGCTCTTGTATCTAAGAATTATAACAGTATGAGACTATCTTAGCAACTATCGCAGCAGCCTATGCCTAAAACATCAATTGCCTCTTGTGCTCTCTGCCCCTGGTGGATGGGCCATATAAAGGACCCAAATACCTAGTATTCGCAGTTGCAGTCTCTTCATCTGTAGAAATTCAATGAATCAACTTCACTGACCTGTAGGATTCCCTGGCACCTACTCTTTTATCAAATATTCTAATGCTTTTAAATTATGCTACGTGCTTTGCTACTTTTCTTCCCTGAACCTCTTTAGGTTGTCTGTCTGCACTGTGGTGCTAAGGACCAAATCTCGGGTTTCACAAATGAGAGGCAAGTGTTTCACTCCTCAGCCATATTCCCAGTTCCCTTCCTGTTTGTTAAGAAACATTGAGAAATTGAAGGAGACATTCTAAAAAATCAGATGGCCAAAAGTACCCAGTAAAGCATTGTAAAGGATAGCACCAATCCAGTATACCTATAAATACCCACTTGTGCTTACCTCAACACTTTACATTTAAGTATTTTGCTATTGCCCTAACCTGATGTTATAAAAGACTTAATATAGTATAATCCTCCTCCATCCCTTATGTAACAATAAACATGGATATCTAATACTTTTTAAATTTTTATTTATTTATATGTGTGCTGGGGAGGGGGAGGAAGCAGGCCATTCACCCAGCTTATGTGGATGGCTTGGGAATTGAACATGGGCCAGAAGGCTCTGCAAGCAAGTGCCTTTAATTGCCGAACCATCTTCCCAGCCATGGCTGTCTAATGTTTCTAAATAAAGGATATATCAAAGTAAAAACTCTTAAAAAAACACAAAGCTAAACTACAGTGCATACCTTCCCTCCTTTCATGACGCCGATCATGTGACTGTGAAGTTCGTTCGTGATCATGCCTCCCTTTCTCTCGCATTGGAGAGCGATGTCTTGGAGGGCTCTGCTTTCTCTGAGGAGAAGACAAACAGTGTGATGGATAAGGAGAAGCAGAACGTCGTAAGGATGGAGTTAATGTCCGCTGATAGGAGGGTGAAGGAGTTCTTTTTCGACGAGGAGAAGGAGAATGTCTTTGAATAGATGATCCCGACTGTGAGGATGAGGAATGATGCCTAGAAGATATAGGAGAGTGATGCTGTCCTGCTGGGGAAGAAGATCTGCAAGAGAAAAAACAAGGAAAAACTTGCTCAAGAGGCTTTGATGGCAGCCTTGGGGCAACTGCCCAGTGGGTACACTGCCTGCTGTGCAAGCGTGAAGACTTGAGTTCGGATCCCACGTTAAAGGCAGGCATTGCGGCATGCGCCTAGAATCCCACAGCTAGGGAGGAGGGCACAGGATTCCTAGGTAGTCTAGGCAATCAGTGAACAGAGACAAATCCAGTCAGTGAGGAAGGTACCTGATGTCAACCTTGGGCCCCATATACACGTGTGCAGACCTGCACGCACGCGTGCACACACATGCATGCACATCACACATACAACATACCAAAAAAAAAAAAAGGAAAAAGGAAAAAGAAAGGAGCCAAGTACCAGCATTCACCTCTCTGCTTGTGGATGCAGACACCATGTTACTTCAGTCCTTCCAAGCCACGATGGACTCTACTGCAAACTGGGAATCCAAAGAAACCCTGCTTTCCTTATTCAGCTTTTGTCAGGTACTTTGTCCAAGAGATAAGAAAAGTAACTAATACAGGGAGGATGTGCAGAAATTCAAGCCTTTGTGCACTGGTATGAAAGACAGTAAGGACCATCTTCAAAACTTAAGATACACCTACGACATGGCCCAGCAATTTTGGCACATATCAAATGGAGCCGAAAGCATAGTCTCGAGTATATTTTCAAGCCCATGATTACAGCAATGGTATTCAAAATAGCTGGAAGGGGAAGGCACCTAAATGTCCTTCTACAGATGAATGGACAAACATGACCTGCCCTATTAACCAGCCTTAAGAAAACTCTACCACATGCAGCAATATGAATGAGCCCCAAGGGCACAAACGAGATGAAATAAGCCGTGCACAGAAATGTCAAGTGCTGCATGACTCGCCTGTCTGATGCACAGTGAAGAATGGTTAGTGAGTTGGGAGAAGGAAAGGTGTCACTGTTTGATGAGTTTAGTTCCAGGTTTGCAAAATGAAGAAAAGTTCTGAAAACTTGGTACACACCAACTTTTATACACTGAATACTATTCAACTGTACATTTAAAAATTTCAAAAATAAAAAATTTGAAGTAAATGTTTAGTTAATTATTCATGATTCATCATGGGAACGATTAAACAGAATACATACCATTGAAAGTAATACCAAAAAAGCCAGGAGCTAGAGAGATGACTCAGCAGTTAAAAGACTTGCTTGCAAAGCCTGATGGCCTGGGTTCGATTCTCTAGTACCCACGTAAAGCCAGATGCACAAAGTGGCACATGCATCTGGAGTTCATACTCTCTCTTGCTCTGTCTCAAATAAATATATGAAAATCCAAAGTGGCTCATGCGTGAGCCCAATAAGCCTGTGAACAACAAGAAGTGGAGCCAGGAGAATTGGAAGCTCTTGGACCAGCTAGACTGGTGTTCATTTGAAGCAGCAAGAGATCCTGTCCCAAAGAAGGGGAGAAGAGCCGCACAGGCACCTCGAGGTTGTCCTCTGACCTCCAAGCACATATATAAATACACAAATAAATAAAAACATTTAAAAAACTATTGCAATCCGACATACCTTGGCTTGTCTCTTTTCTCTCTTTGTCGTTCAAAATCCCGTCCTCTGTCCTTTCCATCTCTTGGTTTTTCTTCTATTCTGTCTTTCACTTTATACTTCTCTTTGTATTTTTTCCCCAGAGCAGTATCTTCTAATATAGGAGGGGGTGGACTAGGTGTACGAGGGCCCTTCTTTTTACTCTGATTGCTCTTCGAATTTCTGAAGATACACAAAGCTGCAATCAGAGGTCTGCATGTATCTGAAATGCCAACTGGTTAGTGTTTTTTAGGTGACTTTAAAAAGTAGTAACATTCTTTCCAATTACCTGTCATTTACTATGTTGCGTACTTGGGGAAATATCCACATTAAGGAGCAAAGAATTTATGAACACTGTTTATTATGATGTGATTTTTAAAGGATTGGTTTCTGAGAAGAGATAGAAGAGCCTTTCAAGACCGGAAATAATACTGTAAAATAAAACTACTTAAGTTACTTTTTTTTGTTTTGTTTTTTTAGCTCATATAGAAATATAGATTGAAAAAAAGGAAAAAAATCACTAGCCTGGGCTACACAGAGTACACCATTTGAGCCAGGGCCATATAGCAAGGCCCTGTTCCACCCTGTCTCATCAGTGTGCTATTTTCAAATTGAAAACCATTTTCCCCCAAAATGTCATTACACAGATTTTTGCAAGATCAAATGTCTCCATCTGACAATTCAATATCATTAAAAATATACTCAATCTATGAATTTAATATTTATTATTGCTCCTGTTTATTATATTAATATTTTTTTGTCCTGGAATTTTTTCTTTATTTGAGAGAGTGTGAGAGAGAAAGTGACAAAGAAGGAGGGAGGGAGGGAGGGAAGGAGGGAGAGAAAGAAAGAGAAAGAGAAAGAGAAAGGGAAAGAGAAAGAGAAAGGGAAAGAGAAAGAGAAAGAATGGGAGGGTGTGCATCTGGCATTATGTGGGTCCTGGGGAACTGAACTCAGGTCCTTCTGCTTTACAGGCAAGCGCCTTAAATGCTAAGTCATCTCTCCAGCCCTGGTGCTGGATTTTTTTAAGGAGCCCATTCTTTTCATATATCTGGTGAGTTTTCATTAGTACTTATTTCACTTAACCTAAAGTTCTCTAGTCCCAACATTCCTTAGACAAAATATAATGGATATATAGCCCGCAAAATTGTTGATAAGGTTTCTAAAAAAATATAAACATAAAAGCATTTGATTCATAATCAGCAATCAGAAAATTGAGAACTCTTAGTCCTCATCCCTGTTATTAGAGACAGGACAAATACTGAATATGATAACCAAATCTATACTTGCTGCCTACCAACACCCTACTTAGCCACAAATCTCAATGCATTATTTATGAGACGACCCAAACTTCCTATGCACCTAAAAGATACATTAAATGTCTTTATTTCTAAATGTTTATCCACTTTGAAGAGAAACTGGTCAACGCCTATTATCATTTGTACTAGAATTTTAAAGACCAATATGATAAAGGAATCCTTGAGAGAAACCATTTCTACATTAGATATAACCAAGATTAGCTAGATATTTACTAACCTCTTCTCTTGGTACATGCTAACCATACTACCTGTACTTTTCTGAAATTAGAGCCCAAGATCTAGCCAAGAGTATGATTGGAAGCAATGCACTCAGATCTGCCTCTCCCAGGACTCTGCCAGAACATACTACTGTACACTACAGAGCTAAAATGGGTGCAATACTCAGTTGTTTCCTGTGTATATTCCATTCTTGGAATTTTCTATGAAAATCCAAGAAAATACAAACAAGGTCAGAAGTTGCCATGGACAAAAGAGCAGAAATGCCCATTTTTATTACACTGAGTACAAAATGAGCTTCTGTTGGTTGGGAGTTAGCTTTATTACACCAGGACTATCCTAAAAACTTACTAATGGTAGAACCTCTTTATATTACCTTTAAAAACATATGTGGTTGGAAAATAGGGTTTTTCCAAGTGAAGGACCAATGTTCACTTTGAACATTTGAAGTCAGGAGTGCTGAGCCAGTCGACAACTTCCCACCTGTCTACACTTGGCACTTTCAGATTGCCTCTAACAAGGCCTTTTCAATAGCTTTTGTCATACTTCATATTTTTTGGCACAGGAAACTACAAAGCAAACTGTCTAATATATACATGGACAGAACAGATAATATATTTACAATCTTAAATCATACCACATCTGATATCTCAGGAAGCTTTCATACCAGATTTACCAATGAATGCCAAAGAAACATGGCTACTTTCTGGAAGAGCGTGACTTAATTGGTCAGGAATTACATTTCTCTAGTCAATACAATAAACTAGAAAGACCAAAGAGTTTGGTTACTTGTCACTTCAGTTGACTGACTAGCATAGGTTGAAACACACAATTCAGTTTTAATTGAAATTATAATCCTTGCATTCCATATGTTTTTCAATGGTTTATAGTATGATTCAGCAAAAAAAATTGAATATGAGTATATGGGGCTACAGTTTGGTGGTAGAGGAGTTGCCTAGCATATGTAAAATCCTGTCTTACGTCTCTATCATCACACAAAAACAAAAAAAACAAACAAAAAAAAAAAACAACCAAACAAACAAAAAAGCCAGGTGATTATCTGACATACTCTAAGCAAGATGAACTGTGGAAAGAAATGCTATATATACTTAAGCTAGGCTAGGCAAAATGGCACTCACGTATAATCCCAGCACTTGGGAGCTTGGGAGGAGGTGGGGGAAGCAGGATGACTGATTCAGGCCAACCTCAGATACACAGTGAGATACAGGCTAGCCTGCTCACGTGAAACAATCTCAGGGGGAAAAAAGGAAAAGAAAGCTATTCTTATTTAGTGTTTCCTTGTACTTTTAATGTACTATTTTCCAGGACCTTCTACGATATTATTAAATTAATGGTGCATATTAAACTCAACACACTGGAATATAGGGACTATTGTAATCGACATGATGAACGAGTTACCATAAAGCAGTAAAGGAGATTACAGGAACTGCAGATTCAGCTCAACTGGCAGAGCCTGCCTAGCATGCACAGAGCCCGGGGCTGCATCCCCAGCACTGCATGCCAGGTGTGGTGGCACACACATGTAAACTCAGCGCTGGGGGAGGTAAAAACAGTAGGATCACAAGTTCAAGATCTCATTTAGTTACACAGGAAGTTCATGGCCAGCGTGGAATCCACAAGTCACTGGCTCGCCCATTCTCGTCCATAAAAGATATGAAAAGAGGATAAACATTAACCCTTCATCTAAACTGCTTTTAAAGCTTTCTTTGAAGAAATTAAATTTCAAAAACTTCATGATTAGAAAGGGTAAGAAAATAAAGGGCATTTCTAACTACACAAACAAGTGGAACGAGGGAAAGTTCTCTGCTTGGGAGCTAAGAGGGTAAAGAGCAAGAGGAGCAGATCTTATCAATCTATGGTCCAACCTCTTCACATCCCTGGGCAATATTTACTCTGCCCGAACAAAGGAGAAGATCAAGTCAACTTTACTGAGTGCCTTATTACCATGCAAAGCTCCACATAAAGTAGGCACTGTGGGAAAGCAGAATAATGAACCTTCAAACTCCCAATGTTCAAGAGCTTAAATTTAATAGAGGTTGTAAAACCTCTATGTCATAGCTGAAATATAGTACAAAAAGCAATCAATATGAAAAGAAGGCATGAATGAAATTTGACAGGTACATAAAGAGAACGAGAATTACATATAGTCAAGAGAAATGAGAAAAAAGTGGGAAATCTAAAACTAAGGCAAAAGACTATTAGATTGAGTATAAAACAGGGTAGGCAGGAGGGAAGTTAAATAAAAATATTGACAAGACCAAAAAGATCAAAGCATGAACGTCATTCTAAGGAATACGAATTTCATTCTTCAGAATAAAAAAGCATAGCATAATAAATCAATCGGAATTTCTAAAAAGATGTCCTTAATAGCAACTGTAAAATGAATGGGTTGGACGTAACTGAATGAAGACATGTGTATCTGTTCAGAGTTGGACACTATAATGTAGCAGAATGATATAATAATCCAAGCAAGTAACTAAAGTTTAAATTATGGTCTTTAGGAGATAAATATGTGTTCAGATAAATACAGGTTTAGACAGATAAGATTTACCAAATGAAAAAAAAAAAGAAAATATTTACCAAATGATCAAATGTTGGGGAAAAGTTTCTATTTAAAAAATAAAATTAGGGTGTGTACATTAATAGAAATTGAACTTAAATGGCAAAAGGATATTAAGTGAAAAAAATGTCAGCTGCCTTATTCTTAGTCCTTTATGTAATCACAGTTAATCACTGCTCTTGTATTTCTTCAGCTGGCTGTTAGAACTCTAAATCACAAATAAAGAATCTAATCATTTGATCATGTATACAGATTGGTAGACTGTTCATTGCATATACCTTATAGTACCCAGAAGCTGGAAACAACAAATGGTCAAGAGAAAGATACATGAACATGTAGTATGAAAACTAACAGGAGTGAACTAAAGCTAAAACTGTACAATGTTAAGAGCAAGTTGGGGCTGGGTAGATAGCTCAGTGGATAAAGCACTTGCCAATTCACCACTCAAGCTAGGGTACAGAATTCAATCCCCAGATGCCATGTAAAAATCCAGAAACCATGGGCTTCTTAATATGTTTTTTTATAAGTTTGGTGGGTTTTTTTTTTGGCTTTTCGAGGTAGGGTCTCACTCTAGTCCAGGCTGACCTGGAATTCACTATGTAGTCTCAGGGTGGCCTTGAACTCAAGGCAATCCTCCTACCTCTGCCTCCTGAGTGCAGGGATTAAAGGCATGCGCCACCACGCCCGGCTTCTTAATCTTAACACAACGGCAGTGACCACAAAATGAGAGGCTTGTGGCCACAGCAAGAAATAGCAAAGCAAGAACCCTGCCTCAAGTGAGATGAAGCCCAACCTTGAAAATCAATCCCCTTCTTGACATACACACATGTACATGTTCATGTCTACACTCAAACATGAATGAACACATACACACATACAAACATGCATATACACACAAAATATAAGTTAAAAAACAAGTTAGACAAAAATCACACAATATACTTATCCAATTAAATAGATGAAAATAACATTATTTTGCAAAATGGTACATATTAATCAAAGTATAATTGTGTGTGTGTGTGTGTGTGTGTGTGCGCGCACACACACACACACACACACACACACACACACACTTCTAGAGTGAAAGATCCTGAACCATGTGTGGATATGACACAGAAAGCCAGTCATTGTGTGCAACATGTTTTAAGAGGAGAAAAAGTTTAAACTAAATACAAAATGTATTAGAAGTACCTTCTCTAGTGAAATGGGTCCATGTTTTTAGCAACCCTTCAGTAAAAGGTACTTGTTTCTGGCACTATTTATGACCCTACTGACCTCTGCTGGTCTATTAAGGGAGAGGACACTGCAGATGCCTTCCTTTCTTTCTTGCTGGCTGAAGAGGACTTGGGGCTTGACTTTCTCTTTGGAGATTTACTTGACTTCCTTATAGAAGGTGATGGAGTCAATTTTGATCTAATCACTTCTGGTGAAACCTGTTAAAATAATCCAGAAACCCATTCACTCATAAATGATTAAAACCTGAAGTATCACCAGTATCACCCATTGTTATGAGTCTAATTCCTGAACCCGCTTTTCTCCTAATTGATAATTCAACTCTTCTATCGTGTACTGTGTCAAGAAAGATACAACATTTCTTACTACCCAATAAAGTAGTGGAAAGAGTAAATAACATGAATAACTTGAAAGATAAAATAACTAACATGAAGCTGATATAATCAATATATCAGTATCCTAGTACAATTTAAGAGACAGCAAGCAACTGCCTTCTCTGATCAATATCCATATTGAAATTAATGAGATATTCGCTATAATAAACACGGTACCTCCTTCTGAATAATAATTTCTTCTCTCTTATCCATATTTTCTTGTTCCAGCTTCATCAGTTCCCTCTGTATCTTCTGACGCTTCATTTCCAATGACAACTCATGAACGTAATCATAATTAATATCTCCATTGTCAGAATCTTTAAGAAAATAAAAATTCCATCATTACAAACTATCATAATTATCTACAGAAAAGCATAGGCATTTCAACTAATTTAATACATATTTAGATCAAATTATTTCAATAGAAAAACATACTTCTAAAATATAAAAGTACTAGGTATAATGTCTATAAACAACTCAAGCCATCCTCGTTGGTTTCAGTGCTCATTTCTGTACTTTCTGAAAGTAATTTGGCATGTATGAGGTTTAGGCTTTTTGTCAGCAGATGATATTTTTAACAGCTGCAATTAGGGTTGGGGATATAGCATTTCCTAGCATGAGGAAGACTCATCACTTCAACCTTTAGGACTGGGAGAAAAGTTAAAAGCAAAATAAAATTACAATCAAAGCACTCAGCGGAACAGTTAAGCGTTAAAGATACTGGGCTGAAGAGATGCCTCAGTGAATAAAGAACTTGTTGGGCAGGGATGAGGAACTGCTTCACTATTTTCTTGGATCAGAGCCATCCATTTCCGTGGGTGTGATCCATCTTTCCAATCTAATCCTTTCTGATGTAAAGGACAAGGTGATCGGTTTTGGAAAAAGAAAGTATGTTTTGAAGATCTTTTATTACAGCATGTACAAGTTTTCAGTAGCCATTGGCACGGGTCCTCCTCATCCTCATGTGTGAAAATGCCAAGCCTGGAGGAAAGAATTCACTGACTTCAGTCCTAACCAGTTTGGGTTTGAGTGATCAAAGCTGCAGTACTTTCTCAAGCTAGTACTGGAGACCACCTCTTAACCAGAGGAAAGGAATCAAATGAAGAAACCTAAGAGACACCAAGCACAAATAGTTGTACTTTGCTACTTAAAGCACAAAACAGACACCACTGTTTACATCAAGTTCAAATGTATTACAATGCCAACTATCCGCTCATGCTTAGGGACAGAGATGACAACTATATATCCATTACCTACTTAACCAAACTAACTAAACTTGATAGTTCATCCTATGTTGGAATATGATGATATAAGATCTCAATAAATTAGAAACTACCCAATCAACAGAGGCCTGAATCATCAATATATATGCTAAAGTCAATGTAGTTATAGCCAATATATTTTGGTCAAAGTAAGCACTCAAGCCTACAGTGATAAAGTATTTTATACATATATATTACAACTAAAATTCAGGTGCTTTCCAGGCCTATAAAAAGATGGAAAAAACAAAAGGCACAAAATACAGCACAAAATTAAAAAACACAGGAGTCTGAGAACAAAGGGGTAAGTTTAGAAAACTTTGCTTTTTTTTGTTGTGTAGCTAGTTAAGACATCCCTGTCTAGAGACTCAGGAAGTAAACAAAAAAGTCTGGGGAAGCTCCTGAAATTTACAAGACCCCCTCCCCAAGGCTAATTGGTGGGACAGAGGAGACTCTTCAATTGACAAGTCATAAAGGGGGAGCTACCCTGAGTCCTCAGTGCTGGAGTGGGCTTTTCAGCAATGCAGCTGCCCTTGAGTCGTCCAGGCTCCTTCCTGTAAGTAACCCCAAAATCTCACTGGGTTACTAAACTAGACTTAGGTATAATAGTTTATTTGGTGCTCTATGTGGGGTGAATAGAGGTTTGTTCACATCTCCCCAGGAAAACTCACCCAACAATTGACAGTTTGAGATTATCACTACAATTCAATTATAAAAGTTGATTCATAAGAATGGTTCTAAATAATTGGAAAAATACATGAACATGTATATTTTACAAGATAGGAAAAATTATACATAAAAATATATGCAACAAAAGAAGAAAAGGCTGACACTCTACATAAATATTCTAATTAACAGAAGAACAGATAAGACAACAAGGCAGGTCACACATGAGGAAACCGTAAGTGGTATTAAATAGCCCTTTTTCATGTATTATAGAGCCACTTTTCCAATTACAGTAGTGTTTTAAAAGTTCAGATAAGGTTCTAGTGGCAGCAATGCAAACTAATACATATCTATCCTTTAAAATAATTTGCTACTATGTGTGCAAGCATTAAGAACATTCAATATAATTTTACTTCTAATAATTTACTATATGAAAATAACCACTGATATAAAAAATTTAAAAATATTAAAGGCCATAAATCCTTGAACTTCTTATTTTTATTTATGATGCATTTTCGCAGTCTTCAGCAGTTCTGAGTCTACAAAGTGAAATATAAAATTCCCTTTATAGTCCTCCAGCGGCATCTTCACTACAATGGAAACCCTGGTAACAGCTTAGTTTCGTATTTCTAAAACTAAGCCTTTCTATTCTCTTGTGAAAGCTATGGCACCACCAGGCACCATGGCACATTCCTGTAATCCCATCATTGGGAAGTATGAGGAAGGAGGATGGGACACTACACAAGGAGAATCTATTAAAAAACAAAAAAACAGGTTGGGGAAATGGGTAAAGTGTTTGCTGCAGAAGATGAGGGCTTGAGTTCAGATCCTCAGCATGGTGAGGGCATGGTGATGCTTGTCTATAATCTCAGTGCTATGGAGGCAGAGACAGCAGCACTCCCAGCCCCGACATACTGATTGATAAGCTCCAGGTCTAGTGAGTCTCAAAATATAAGGTGGAGAGTCAACTTCTGGACTCCACATAGCCAAGCACACAAATGCATCTGCATGCATGTACACCCAATACAAACAACACACACAAGTGCAGATATGCACCTGCACCCAAATCCAAACACATACACACACAGCAACAAAACTCCAACCATGAAGCCCAAACTGCTAACACTGCACAGGCTTTTCCATTTCATATTCAGAGCCCAGTCACTTCACGTCAACACCTGCAGGGCATCTTGTCAAATGGCCATACCATGACTGGCTCAGACATGTAGCTTGTTTTAATATTTTGTTGCTTTATGCAGGATTTCAATGGAACGTGCCTTGGTTTACAACTGCAGACATTTCTGTATAACAATTTTTTCAAACTACATTTACAGAATCACATAAATGATTTTATAATTCTGTTTATATTATTGCCAGCCCACACCCTAAAACAACTTTACCACCATGAAACAAACAGCTGAAAAAACATCCGTAGTTTTTATTTTTGCCAAACTGATCTATGGAAAATTCTGTCTTTGTCTACATGAGCCTTTCCTTGCAGTAAGTTGAATATTAATTGGCCATATCTCTGTCTTTGGAATTACCAACACAATATAATTTTTAATCAGTTTAGGATTATATGTCTTCATTAATGCTTATGCATGTTATACATGTTATTCGATATTTTAACAATTACCTATCTACCTTCTGCATTTAGTTACACAACAATTACTAATTTCTACGCAATCAAATATTTTGTGGCATTTGGATTTTACAGTTTTATTTCAGGAGGAAGACTCTGCCTCCAACACTACCAAAATATTATCAAGTACTTTCTTCTCCTGCAGTGGTACATTCACTCTTTTGTATTACTGCAGACAATGAACAAATAAGAGAAGCGTAAGAAAACAAGTTTGAAAAAGACAAAGTGAGGCCAGGAAGTGCAGGAAGCAAGCAGATAAGAAAAAGTTTTAGGTCTAGTAAGACTCCGTATTGGTTCCTAACAACAGGGATGGACAGCAAAGACTTTAACCAGGGGAGGAAAATGTACCAATGATTATTGTGTGATTGATTCCGTGGTAGAAGACAGATGCAATATATACACTTCATAGAAATCCCTTATCTGCCAGGTGTGGTAGTCCACACCTTTAATCCCAGCATTTGGGAGGCAGAGGCAGAATGGCTATGAGTTTGAGGCCACACTGAGACTACATGTAGTAAAATCCAGGTCAGCCTGGGCTACAGGGAGACCCCACCTGGGGGGTGGTGGGAATCTCTTATCCAAAACATATAAAACTCCTCTATTAAACAGAAAGTCAAACAGGCAAAAAAAAAAAAAAAAAATCAGAACAGAGAAAATGAGTTGTCCAATGGCCAAATGTGAAAGGGTTTTCAATTTCACTAAGCAAGGTGTAAACCCCAGTAATAGACCACTACATATACACTTCTCAAAGGACTAAGATGAAATGGGTAAAAAATTCAAAATGAAAGTACACCATTTTTAATTTGCATTATGTAAACACAGATGTGTACATACAACTCAGCAATTCACTCTGAAGCACGGACTCAAGACAAATAGGACACATGTTTAACACAAGACCCGTTTGGTAATATCATCTGTTTACAACAGCCTCAAACTGAAAGTGACTCAACTGTCACCAAATAGGACAATGGACAAGTTACAGCACATGCACACAATGAAATATTAAATAGCAGTAAGAATTAGGTATAACAAGTAATAAAGTATATGACTGATCTCAGACACGAGCACAAAAGTTAGGTTATTCTATAGATTCCATTTATATGCAGTCTCCCTTCCCCTCCACACACATTAAACAAAGATTCTTTTGCCTTTAGAGTAGAGAATGAATCAGGAGATAGGACATTAAGCAAAGGGCAGGATTAGACCCTAAAGACTAGATTATTGGTCAGCTGAGGGAACCAGGTGGTCTTGAAAGGCATCTAATAGCAGACATATGCGGCTCTGCAAGCATGCAGTTTGAGGGAGGCTGTAAATGACGGCACCCAAGCTTGCTGGGAAGAGTACTGCTCAAGATTCGAACTCCAGCTGAAGTGTGCTAACCCTTTACCTGCACCCCAGCTGCGGGGGACCAGGTTTCAGAGTTATTAACATAGAAGAAGCTAATGAGTCTTCTTTAGGAGCATGATTTCATCTAGAAAGAAAAACAAAGTTAAAAAAAGAAGATGGCCAGGCATAAATAAAATACCCAAGCCAGGGCATGGTGGCACACACCTTTAGTTCCAGCACTTGGGAGGCAGAGGTAGGAGGATCACCAGGAGTTCGAGGCCAGCCTGAGACTACATAGTAAATTCAAGGTCAGAGAGACCCTACAAAACAAAACAAAACAAAAAAACACCTGTCATGGTTTGATCCAGGTGTCCCCCACAAACGAATGTGTTCTGATTGATCGATCCTCAGCTGATGGCAGTTTGGGTTTTACAACCTCGCTGGATCTGTGTTGTTGGGGACGGGCTAATGGGGTTATAAGCCAGCTTCCCCTTGCCAGAGTTTGGCACACCTTCCTGCCACTGTTTCCAGTGCTGTGGCGGAGATGATGTCCACCCTCCGCTCATGCCATCGTTTTCCCTGCCAGGATGGAGTCTCTCCTCGAGTCCGTAAGCCTAATAAACTCATTCCTCCACAAGCCACTTTTGCTTGGGTTCTTTCTGCACAGCAACTAGGAAGTTGAGTACGACAAACCCCAAAGCAGAAGCTGCTGTAGAAAGCAAGTTCTTTACAGCGGCTGAGTCAGCACTCAGCATACAGGGTTGAGCTGAGTGCCTTCACTCTTCCACATTCCTTCAAGAGACACTCTTATTTCACTTACTTTGGTTTTGTTTTGAGAAAGTCTCCTGCTATAGCTCAGGCTGGCCTCAAACATGTCCCTTTACCACGGTCTCCCAAGTCTTCAATAGGTATCTTTAAATTATGCATTGAGCACATAATCATCAATATCCATGAGCTTTAATCAGGGGAAAATGTAAAAAATTATGGCTATATGTCAAGTTACTATTAAAGATATTTACACTCAAAATTTTTTTCTTACATAAAAAGCTCTTGCAATGAAAGCACTTTAGATTTTTTCTCTTAAGAAAATAGTCAAGTGCACAATGCCACAGACATCAGCCTCTATAAAAGAATGAAGAGCCTGAAAAGAGGGAGCCAAGAGAAAGAGTGTTTTTAAGATGGCAGCTCTGAGATGTCCCATGTGATAACTGAAACAAGTCCACCTTCACTTACTCATCCAAGGGGAGGCGATGAGGGACCTAAGACTAGATGCCAAGTATCTGAGGAAGCACAGAATTCTGAAGGTGTACAAGAGAGCAGATACTAACTAAACTGGTGAGACAGGAGGACATCAAGTTTAGAATTCAAAGGAATACATTGACAGGAGTCTTGCATAGAGTAAGAGGGAAATACTTTACTATATTAAACAATTCATAAACTACAAAAAGACATTATAGCTCCCTCTACTGTTACTTTATGGAAGTGTGATATTCCATTATAAAGTTCCAATAAACTAATCACAAGAAAGTTTTCAATTGTCCTTAGAAATAACTTTCTAAACAGATAACACTGTTCAAAAATGGAAGAAATTTACTTAGTAAGAACTGATGTTCTAAAAACTGAAGGAATTTAGGGCATTTCAATTCTCAATCTAGTTATATTGCTAGAGATCATTCAGAAATATAGCACTAAATATTTCAGGCAAGCAAGATCTTGCTTGCAAAGCTTGATGGCCTAGGTCCAATTCCCCATGTAAAGCAGATGCACAAAGTGGCACATGCAGCTGGAGTTCATAAGCCGTAGCTAGTGATACTGGTGTGCTCAGTCCTCTCTTGTTCTTTCTCCTAGCAAATAAATAAAAATTTAAGCAAATTACAAATGGAATAAAACCCCAACAAACACAATAAGGTTCTGGAGGGGAAAAAAAATGGGGAAGTTGAAGGATGCAGTACACACTGCCTATTCTGCACCTAAAATCCTCATACTGGTATCTGATTGATATTTCACTTCAGGTCAGCCTCATTCTAGAACAAAACGGAGATCACAGTGACAGGAGTCTTAAAGCCCACAAAATGTTAGTGCACAATCAAGAATTGATTAAGCAAAGATTTTCAAACTCACCATCTCTATTAGTTTCCCATTCTACGGTTTCTTCTTCGCTTTCTGGAGTTCTCTCCTTAACGATTTTGATATCTTCTTTGTCCCTATGTCTCCCTCTTGAAGACTCTTTCTAAAAAGCACATACATACATACATGGGATTATTGTAACATAGAGCATTTTAGTTTCATTCAGCTTTACTGCCTCAGAGAGGTTTGTAAGACGTCATTTATTCCCAAGGAGAGGAAGTGAGACAAACATGCTCTAGTGTAGCACCACAATGAAAAGTCCACAGTAGATTTACTGTGATAAACATAAGGAGTAGTTCAGATCTTTTTAAAAGATCAACGTAAACTTTCAGAAGAACTTGATATTCTATTACATACTAAGCCACGATGTGAAAATCACCAGGGAAAAAGGCAGCTTAAATGGCCATATTAAAAAACCAATATTAAAAGGTTAAACTACTCATAGTAGACTTTAAAAATAACTTATCAAATCCTTACACACTAAAATAAAAGCTATTTTCCTACATACCAAGAGATAAATTAAATATCTCATTTAATAATTTTATAAAGGCTTTTCAAAAAGATTGTACCTATTTTAATGAATGCAAGTCATATTTTAAGTTAGCCTAATAATCATTACATTATGGCTAACAACCTCATTAGGGTTTACATCTTATTTCAAGTGTAAGAGTAGCCTATACCTAAAACAAAACAACCATAATTCAATTTATAAAATCCAACTGAATATCCTATTTCATAAGACTTCAAACCCCATTTTAGTAGATAGTGTGAGTCAGTGTCACATAACTCTTATCTATCTCACCACAGATAAGTTCTCACTTTTATTCACAATTAAATACTAACTAAATGCTTAATGCAATTATATTAAATGCTCAAACTTATTTCTGAGCATGACCAGTCATAAAATTTGGCTGCCTAAAATACAAAATAATTTTTCTTTGAAGTATTAAAAAAAACTTATCTATAACTTTCTAAATCATACACGTTTAGATATAGTTATGAAAGTATTCCAAAATTATATAAATGGTTTCTTGTAAGAAAACACAAGCTGACAAAAATTATTAAAAAGATTATATGAAGATCTGGAGAAATGACTCAGTGGTTACAAGTACTTGCTTGCAAAGCTTGATGGCATGGGTTTGATTCCCCAGTACCCAAATAAAGTCAGAGGCACAAAGTGGTGCATGCAATTTAGAGTTCATTTGTAGTGGTAACAGGCCCTGGTGCATTTATACTCTCTCCCCCTCTTTTCTCAAATTAAAAATAAAAGTATTTTTAAATATTTCAAAAAAGATTATAGCTGAGCATGGTGGTGCATACCTTTAATCCCAGCACTCAGGAGGCAGAGTTAGGAGGATTACTGAGTTTGAGGCCACCCTGAGACTACACAGTGAATTTTAGTTCAGCCTGGGCTATAGTGAGACCCTCCCTTGAAAAACAAATCGAAAAGAAGATTATATGAGAATACAATCTGCCATTGGGCCTGGGGCTGGGAAGGCCTAGCAGTCTACCTGCAATCCCAACCCGAGAGGCCAGGGAAAGCAGCCAACTAGACTAACCGAACCATGAGTTCCGGATGCCAATAAAGAGAGTGATGGAGGAAAACATGTAACACCAACCACTGGCCTCTCATACATACACAGGTGCGTGTGCACCCATACACACATTGTGTGCCCACACAGATACAAACACACATCCATGCATACTACAGAACCATACATGCACACACAAAAAGAAAAAAATTCTGCCTTGGAAAAAGTATAGAAGGTCAAGGGGAAAAAAAGACTTATTTGTCAGGACAGAGGAAGAAATGGAACACAATTATTTAGCCTGTGAAATATTTAGTCTGGTTCAAAGTCCTTCACGGTGAAGGGGTATGACCAGACTGGCTGCCTGCTCACATCTAGGTAGACCAGGAAGAGAGACAGACTAGACCGGAGACTAGCATAGCTATAAACTTTCACCCCTAGTAGCCTCCTTTCTCCATCAAGGCTCTACCTCTTAACTGGTCTACAACCTCCCAAAACAGCACCAGCAGCTGGAAACCAAGTGTTCAAACACAATAAGCCTGTGGGGGAAAATTTATATCCAAACTGTAGCATGTTATTACTAATAATGCTGTTAAGTTATAGGGGGACTGTGGTGGTTTGATTTAGGTGTTCCCCCATCAACTTATATGTTCTGAATACTTGATCCCCAGCTGATGGCAATTTGGGAATTGGAACTTCCTGGAGGCAGTGTATTGCTGAGGTGGACAGAATTATGGGGGTTATAGCCAGCTTCCCCTTGCCGGTGTTTGGCACACTCTCCTGCTGCTGTTGTCCACCTGACGCTGACCAGGAGGTGATCCTGCCTCTGCTCATGCCATCATTTCCCTGACATCATGGAGCTTTCCCTCAAGTCTGTAAGCCAAAATAAATCCTATTCTCCTACAAGTTGCTTTTGATCGGGCTGTGACAGGAATGAGACACTGACTACAACAGGGGCTATTAAATATAAGGCTAAGATAAAATGTGTAATGTAAACAGGGAATAAAACTTTCAGCAAAACATAAAATCAATATTACTAGAAGATATTAAATAAAAGCCCTAAAATCCTAAATATGAATTATTTGAACTCATTTTTGGGAAGATAAATACATATATATTTCCTAAGTTTGTTTAGCAAAAGGCCTTAAAAACAATTACTAAACTAATGGCAAGTACATAGTGGTTTTGAAATATCAGTTAAAGAGATCAGGATTTTGAAGTGACTTCAAGTACCAAATACAAAATGAACACGATGTAATGGGCACATTAACAGACATGACGGAGCCATCAAAGATGAGTAACAGTATGTTGGTAAGAACATCTATACAAAATCATTTTCTGTTGGTGATGTAAAAATATAATAATCACTCTGATAAATAATTTAGAAGTTTCCCATAAAGTTAAAATATAGATAAATAACCCAGCAATTTTATTCCTAGGTGTTTACTGAAAGACAGCATATGCCCATATAAAGACAAACACATTTAAAGTTTTATTCATAATAGCTGAATGGAACATACACAAATCTGTGTGTCACAGAATCCTAATCAGGAAATAAAAGAACACACTACTGATACATATAACAATATAGCTGAATGTCCAAAGCATTATACTGAGAGAATCAAGACACCAGAATATGCATGATTCCAATGAAGTAAGAGATCTGAAGCTATCAAGAGTGGGTCTGGCCAGGGGCTGGGGAAGTAGCTCGATGGGCAGAGCACTTGCCTAGCAAACATGAAGCCCTGGGCTAGATCCCAGATCGCATATCCAGGCATGGTGGGGCATGCCCTGTAGTTCAAGGTCATCCATAGCTATATAGAATTCAAGCCCAGGCTTGGGAAAGAAAGAAATGGAGGAAGGAAGGAGTAAAAGGAGGGAGGAAGGGAAGGACGGAAAGAGGTGAGTTTGAGGCTGAACAAAAGGGCATAAAGATTTATTGATCTAAATGTTTGTATCTTGACCATAGTTGTGGTGTACACAACTGTCAAGAATCAGACTGTACACTTAGAATGGGTACATTTTATTGTTTGTAAGTTGTATATCAATAAAGTTTTTAAGAATTCAGTGTGCAATATAAAAATTCATATAAGCTAAGAAAGGGACACAGGCTTGGAAAAAGAAAATAGTAGTAATGGATTATAGTTGAAGAGATCAGTCAAGATTTCAAAGTTAGCTTAATATACATATATAGTTACTAGACGTATTTATACATTCAAGTTAATATACACACATACTTCTGTGTTCTATTGGCAAAGACATCCTAACAAAATAATTTAACAGTAACAGGAACCAAGGGATGCTCTTTTTTGCTATGCAGGTGTGTGTGCATGTGTGTTTCTCAGGTTATTTACCTTTGGTACCAGCTACTATCCATATGAAGAAGAACAGAGACTAGGTGAGGCCTCTAAGAGGCCATTATAAACTGCCAGACATGTAGCTGAACAACTTTCAAGTGATTGTAAACCACAGGCCTTCAGTACTTTAGCTAAGGACCATACAGCAAGATTTCCTGACAGAATTCCCCAACACAAGAAACAGTTGTTCCAGGCCAAGGGAAGCAAGGTAGGTTTTCACAAGGAAGAGAATTTTGTATGCACAATACCCTACACAACACATTATGAAGTTCCTACCCGGTCATATGCAGGTTTACTTGTACTCTTATGCCTGCCTACCTTTCTCTTCTCAACCTTTGCCTTTTACACTGACAAACACTCGTTTTTATCCCTATCAATCAGCTTCTTAAGCCATAATACCTAGGGACTTTCTACTATTCTTATTTTGCACTTACACTATGCTTTATTATTTCCAAAGAGTTTTTACATGTACTTCCTCACTTGGTTCTTACCACAATCTATACTGGAATAGGTACCTTCATCTTACAGATAAAAAAAAAAAAAACAAGGTCAAGAAACTAATTCATGATACAGTTCAAGGTCAAGAAACTAATTCGTGATACAGTTCCTGCCTGAGTGTTAAAGCTCTGTCTTACAGTCCTGCACTGTATGAGTTCTGCTTTCTACAGCAGCTCTAGGACTGTCCCCTTCCCTCTTCTCCTCTAGCCATAAACATTCAGATATAGGAAAGAACAAGGTAGGGGGCTAGAGGAGGTGGGGGTAGCGAAAGAGAGCTGGGTAGAAGACTGCAAAGCAAGCCTATTATTCATGCATTCTAGAAGGACCCATTCCCAGAAACAGAGTGCTTCACATTAGAAATTCACAATGACAGAACCTGACAATTAAGGATGGGGGAAAATCTATTGTAGTGTGCAAAGTCAAAATAGATGGTAACCTATAAGATACCTGTAATAGGCTGGAAGCTGGTTAACCACCTTGAGATCTACCTTCAAACTAAGATCTGAAAAAAGAAATCTGAATAATAGCCATGTTAAAATGATCCATGATAAGATCGAATCTAAAACACATTCTCTCTGAAAATCTGGTCGGGAGTAGGAAACCAAAACAACTGCTAAAAATACTGGGTATGGGAAAGAGAATGTAATTTTCAAATCTAAAAGAAAAATCTCTCAAGATAATTTATTATCGGAACCAGAAATGGTCATGGAAACAACAGATTAAGAAAAAAAAAGTTAAACCAGTCGGAGGAAGTGACACTAGAAAGTAACCCTCAAACTGGGCATGGTGGCACACACCTGTGACCCCAGCATTTGGGGAGTTGAGGACAAAGCAGGACAACTGTGAATTCAAAGCCAGCCTTGGCTATATAATTAGACCCTGTCTCAAAAACAAAAACAAATCCAGGACCAAAACAAAATCTTCACCAGTTACACAGTGGGCAGAGGTCTAATATCTAGAATCTACAAAGAACTCAAAAAATTAAGTACTAAAAAACAAAAAACAAAAAAAAAGAAACCCACTCAAAAAATGGGGCAGTGAACTGAATAGGGAATTCACAAAGGAAGAAATACAAATGGCCAATACCATGTTGCAAGAAAGCAGGGGACACCACCAGCAGAACCAGATGTACACACCTGCGCAACAGTGGAACTCAACCTGGGTGGATAATCAAGGACTCTCTGAATGGCTAAGAGATCTGCTCAGTGGCAAGGCACCCATAGCTGGAAAGTCCTATGGAAACCCAAAATATGAGCTCCAAGGGGAATCTTCCACTACACACAACACAATCTTGCCAAATTGACAATGCTTATCCCATTTGACCTATGTGGATCGCACTCTCAGCTGGAGAATCTATCTTTCAGAAGGCAGCAAGAAACATGGACGACTTAATTCTACCAACAAGACCAGAAATGATGGCTGACTCCGTGGCGAGATGAACCACTTCTAACACAACAGCTAACGTCTAGGTAAAACCACAGAGGAAGTAGAGATGATTCCCACAGTGAGTCTGCCAACCTGTGCCAGGATGATGAAAACAGATACTGAGGATACTCAAAACATTCCAAAGCAGATTAAGAGCTCAATACTAAAGTAGTATTAGTAGTATTAAAACTCACCCACCATGGCTCAGGGAACTTTGTGGAAGAGGAGGCAGAAAGACTGTAAGAGCCATGGTGGGGGAACATCCAGAGGCATTGCCCCCTCCCATGACTGACTGCTGCTCCAACAACGAATAGCCCTCAGTCCCCATGGAGCACACCAGCAATCCCACTGAGGAGGGCCCACAGAGGAATGGGGGTGGAGAGGAGGGAAATGGAGGAACCAACACATGATTTATTCATACAAAATTTCTACCTATAAAAAGAAAAGCTACAGTGACAAATTTATGTGTACCTTACCAAAGTCTAAAATCTGAAGGAAAAAACTAAAAATAAACAAGACCATGCCAGATTTTAGGTAAGCAGAAGGATCCATACTTATATACACACCTCTAAATTCTAAACCAGATAATCTCCTAGGATGAGAAATTATTCAATCCTCTCTTTTTTACCTTTCTCTGTGTGTGTGTGGGGGGGGCTCACTTGTGTCATGGTCTACATGTGAAGTCAGAGTCAACCCTAAGCACTGGTCCTCACCTTCCACCTTGTTTAAGGCAGTGCTGCTGCAATGTGTACCAGGCTGGCTGTCAGTATGCTTGCAGAGCTTCTCCTGTCTCTGCCCCCCATCTTATCGTAGGAGGGCTTGGATTATAGACATTCTTTATGGTGTTCAGGAAATACAAGCTCACCACAGGTGTACAGCAAGTGCTTTTACATACTGACCCATCTTCCCATCCTACTTAAATCCTTTCTTGAATATCACCACAAAGCTATTCCTAAGAGACATCTCCTACAATACTTCTATCATTAGCAAATGCTTGAATATTCCCCTGTGTATCCAGGGTCAAATTTGCTTTCAACGATTATGTGTTGCTTATAATCAGTCTACAAAATAACAAGTCTCTTATCAGATAACAATCAATGATGTCAAGAAAGCATGGAGGTACCAAAACCTGAACTGGCAATCTGAAGTAAGAGAACACACACATGACCCCAAAACTAATGCGATTTGTTAGCAATGCAACCAGAAGAGGAACGGAACTTACAACAAATGTAGTTTGTTGAATAAGAGAAAATGTGTGTGTGTTAGAAATGAAAACCTTTCCTAATTATTTTAAAGAAATTTATCATACTGTGTGTAACAGACTTAATGAAGTAGAATAAACATAACACAGAAGTCACTCCTTAAAATTGTACACACCAGTTTTTTAAGGCTACTCACAGTTGTGTAGTTATCACTACAATCAATTTTTATCTCTCCAAAAATAAACCCCATACCTTTTAGCAGTCACTCTATTGCCCACTGACCTTCAGCTCTAGGTGGTCACTAACACACTTTCTATAAGTTTGTCTATCCTGTACATTTCATGTAATCATGAAATCTTTTGTGACTAGCTTCTTTCACTTAGTTTTCCAAGTTGCTAATAAAAACATTTGTGTACAAATTTTTGTGTGGACTCATGCTTTCATTTCTCATGTTTATCCTGGGAAGTAGAATTGCAAAATTATACGGTAACTGTTTAAACATTTTTAAACTTTATGCTTAAGTGATTGCTGGATGAATAAAATGTGGTCTATCAATACAGTGTAATATTTGGCAAAAACAAGTCACAAAACCAATGCATCCTATAGACTGTCATGAACCTTGAAAACTATGAAAGCAGCTGGTCATAACAGATGACATATTCTATGATTCCACTATACGTGAAACATGCAAGACAGACTTTTAAGAAGTTACACCATTTTTCCATTCTTTTTAAGGGAGGTTTTTAAGGGAGCTTAGGGAGTGTTCAGAAGGGTTCTATTATAATCCACTTAAATCTTTCTTGGAAGCAAAAGAGGATGGCTGGCTAAATTCTGAAAGTTTCAGAATACAAATAGATATTCATGACTCCCAGAAAGGTTCAAAACCTTTCAAAGGTTAGCTTGAACTATGCCAGTCAATTCTTTTCATTTTAACTACCCAGAAGAACTGAAAGTTTTCACAAAGGATTTTGGGATTTCTCCCTTTAAATTACATTATCCTAGCTGGAGAAGTAGCTTGGCAGTTAAAGGAGCTTGTTTGCTTGACAAACCTGAAAGCCCAAAGACCCAGGTTTGATTCCCCAGTATCCAGTACCCACATAAAGCCAGATGTACAAAGTGGCACATATGTCTGGAGTTTGACTGCAGTGGCAAGAGGCCGTGGCAAGAGGCCCTGGCACGCCCACACTCACTCCCTTTCTGTCTCTCTCTCTCAAATAAATCAAATATTTTAAATTACATTATTCATACAGCACAAAATTATACATCTATCATATATTTAGTATACAAGTTGATATTTTAACCCAAAACTTAAAGAATTAATCATTACTGAAATTTAACTGGAGTTTATTAACTTCACTCCTACCCTAACAGGGGAGGACGACTCCTCCGTATTTCGTTTCTGGGACTCAGTATCCACATCTTGACGCTTGTTCTTCATTCGTTCTCTGAGGTCACCTGTAGGTCTTTCTGGCGACCTTTGAAACAAACATAAAAGTCTATATTTACATAATATTTGTAAGACTTTATAGAAATAGCATAGAAATAACCTCATAAAGCTCAATATTTCTCCAAAATATCAGAAAAATAATTTGCTTAAGCTTAAAAAATAGTATGTTTAAAAAGAGCAACATTTACAAGTCTTCTCTTGTTGGGGTTAAAGTTGAACTTTTAACCCATTCTGTGTATTCCTTAGTGATATAATGCAATAATGCTTATTTCTAGCAATAGATACTCTTCACTAATACATGCTGTTTTCTATACATTCTGTTCTATTCTTTATAAGCTGACACATCAGCTGCTGGTCCAGCCAGGTAGCACCTTGTCAAATCTAGCTTCTTGCTCTCTTTTCTTTGGACAAGACCAAAAATAAGTATAAACTCCCTTGATGATTAGCTTTTAAAAATCATCTCCAAATGTACTCTTCTTATGCTCCATAGTTACCTACTACTTGACCATGTTACCTATAACCTTAATAGTACACAGATGTACTTCCCTAATAAAATATGTGCTTCCCTTTTAGCTGCAAATCCCTAGTAAGAGTTAGTCCTATGAGGCTGCTCAGTTTTAAACTCTGAAATGTCTAAGACTATGTTTTGCCACCCTATCATTCTCTCAATAACAATCAAATTGTATATGCTAAAATGCCAGTGTGGAAGTATGAGTAAGGTAATTAAGAAACAATGTTAACTGAGAAAAATTAATATGTAATTAGTATCTTGACATACTTTTCCATAAAGCACATAAATATATTAATCATATTTGGAAGTGAAAGATAGTAACACAAAGCTTTAAGCTATAGAGTAACAAAATTATTCCTATAGATAACAGCATTATAAGCTATAGATGTATGTGGTTAGAACGAACATGAATGAAAAAAATAGTTCAAGCACTTTAAGATGAAAATAATTTTGTGCTGATTCTAATAACCTTTCTTAAATTTTAAGCCATTTCAGAATAAAAACTGCTAAAGGATTCAAAGAAAAATTTCTGAACACCGATTTCATAGTCTCCTATAGATATTCCTCCCCCCCACCCAGTACTGAGAATTGAACCCAGATCTTTATACATGAAAGGCAGGCACTCTACAACTGAGTTATATCTTCAGCCCTCTTTTTTAACTTTTTATTTTGAAATATGGTATCACTAAGTTACCCAGGCAGGCTGGCTGGCCTTGAAGTGCCTCAGTCTCCAGGTAGCCATGATTATAGCCCAGATGTAATGGAAGGAAAATTACATACATTTACATTCAACTATGGCAAAGTTTTAAAACTTATACTAGAAATTTGACAGTCTACACAATTACTTCACACCACTGCAAACTGGGGGTGAGGTGGGGGAAGAAGAAACGGAAAGCATATCTTTGAAAACAGCTCCTAGAACACCTTTTAAAAAGGGAAACAGGAGGTAAAGAATGTTCTCTACCTCTCTGACCAAAATAAATAAAATAAAATAAAAAATTGTATGCAGACACACAGCACACATACAGACAGGACAACTACTCACATCTGTAGGTAAATAATGATGAACCAAATCAGTTCACTCAGTCTACCAATTACTAATACAAATCACATAGTGAAGAAATAATTTGAGTCAATTCACTTTAAAGGATTTCATTAGTATTTACTTGTTCATTTAATAGATCTGCTTCACGTCTTAACAGTTAAAACTAAACTGAAACTGGAACCACTGTTTTAGGAATCAGTATATAAATGCTCTAAATTACAATTGTAAGGTACTTACTATAATCCAAATACAAATAAGAACATTCAGTATTTAACATGACAGAATCAATGCACACTGTTTAAATGACTGAGAAGTTAGCTAATGTTATGGCTTTAAATCTTCAATTCTATTAAACTTCAAAACACCTCCACAACACCCCCCCACACACAAATTCATCCAATTAAAAAAAAAATCTCTAAATGCTAATGTTCAGATTTTCTACTGGTGCTGTAGCCAAAGCAATCAGCAAACACAATTATTAATATCTGTTTACCAATCAAAATTAATTTTATTGGCAATTATGTTACCTCTTTTAAAACCATTACAAAATCATGAGGGAACACAAAGAAAACTTTAAAAAGGGTTTTTAGTAAGCAAATTCAATTTAGTTAAGCATCTATTAAGGGTAAAATGATGTTCTAAATAGGAAGTGTTTATCCACATAAGCACATTTTTTCATTTACATGAACATGTTGTGCTATGGGGTTTGGCAAGTAGATTTTAACCAACAGAACTTGTGTAAGATTTGAAAAGGTGTGGTGGACACACCTTTAATCCCAGCACTTGGGAGGCAAAGGTAGGAGGATCACTGAGTGTGAGGCCGGCCTGAAACTGCATAGTGAATTGCAGGTCAGCCTGGGCTAGACCCTACCTCAAACAACAACAACAAAACATAAAAAATAAAAACCCAGAGTTCATAGCCTAACCTCACAAAAAAGAAATTCTGACATCATAGAATTCTGCTGCCTTGATGTAGTAATTTAATAGATAATTGGAGAGGGAGGTACCCCATGCACATATTACAGAAATATCTATTGCCCAAACATATAAATATGTTATTTTTAAAGCTAATGCTTTATTAATCTTAAAAGTAACAGCCAAAAAGATCCTGTCAATCAGGCTATGATAAAACTACTACACAACATAAAATCTGACCAAATGCATTATTCTTATTCCAACTTTTATACTAAATTGCAAGAGCCATTTTTGAATAGTACGTGAACCATTCCAAGTTCTCAGTTACCTTCTGTAGCTGCTGCTGTAACCTTTCCCACGAGGTGAAGGGCCATGCACAAACCTGCATGTGTTTCCATAAAGGCAGGTGCCCGTCTTCAGCCAGTTACGGCACTGAGTCTGAGAAACAGACATTACTATGTGAGCGTCTTTATTTCTGGAGAAAATATGCTATTGGAACAAAATCAAATCCAATGCTACCAAAAATCCCACTAAGCTATGATATATTACTCCCCTAATAATAAAAACATCACACAAGAGAAACCATAAACCTTCCACCCTTCTCATCCCTTTTTATAAGATATACTTAACAAAAATGTGCTAAATCACCACGCCTACAATAAACTTGTTTACCTTGGTAAGGACAAAGGATCTTCCAGTGACAGTATTGTTTTCCGCAGTACAGAGGCCCCAGGGTCCTCACTGCACTGAGCTCCTGCATTTCCACTCCTGAGACCTCTCTCTGCTACAACTCACCTCTGTCGTACCACCCGTGCTGGGTCCAAGCCTCTCAAACACACTAGGTCTTCTGGAGGTGCTTTCAGAGATGGTCTTGGTATTTTCCACTGTGACTTTCCTCCTAATTTTTGACATTTTGAACTACTTTAACCAAAAAAGAGAGAGTCAAAGCTGTAAAATGCCTTAGCTTTAAAGAACAGAGACTATAACTTATAAATAGATAAAGCTATAGGTAAGAGGGTGAAATTCCAAGATTTTCCTCGGGAGGGAAGAAAGACACAGAAGTTGTAGTAGGTAAAAATGCTTTACAAGTAAATGTGCAACAACTTTGAATTATCCCTCCTCTGCAGTCAACATCCAACTTCATAACATGATTATTTTATCAGGTACTTATAAAAATTATTTTAAACACTACCCTTTAAAAAATGTTAAATAACAACCAATTAAGTGATACCCATGTCAAAGAAAATAGGGAAAATAAAGCAAATGAAATTTTAATTGATAGAAACTGTGTTTTATATAGTTTTGGTGACAACAGAAGTTATTCTTAAAATAAGTATGCAGGTATGATGGTACCCACGTGTAATCCCAGTACTTAGAAGGCTTCAGTCTCTAGTGCAAGGCCATCGTGGGCTACAAAAACAGCAACAACAACAAAAAACCTATTTCAAAGAAACCCAAAAAATCAGTATGGAATAAAAACGAATAGTATTTAAATATTTTCTTTGTGTTACGGAAGTCAAAGAAAAGTAAGGATGATCAAGGTTGTTAATTTTCCAGTAGAAACAACAAAAAAGCAAAAACCTGTCATGTTTACAAAATAATTTTCCTAAATAAAACAGGTTATAGAACTAGAAAGTCAAGATGTTTCTATAATCTCCTATGCTGACATAAAACTCGAAGATGCTACAGGTAAAAGGACATTATTAGAAGAATGAAAAATTGTAAAATATATAAGAAACTGAATAAAATATTTAAAACTAGGACTATAATAGCTAATCCAATTATGTAAGTAGGTAATTCAATTAAAAATGAAAAATCTGATCATGGTAGGTTAGAAAACGATATTATATTCTAGACCAAGTAATAACTGATCATTTATCAATTGTGGTGAGTGGGTAGAAATTGTTTAACTTAAAGCAAAAAAAGAATTATGTAATACTCTGTATTACCAGTATTAGCAGAAATCTAATTAAAGTATTAGAATTAAGCCATGTCTGCTGAAAAAGTACAAGTTCCATTTAGCATAGAAGTAGCATTTGCTTGTTATTTTGTTCACAGGGTCTCCCGTAGGCTAGGCTGTCCTTGAACCCTGAGTTACTGAGGATGACCCTGCAGAACTTCTGATCCTCTTACTTCTACCTCCGGAGTCTAGGAATGCAAACATGCACATCACCTGTTTCTGTTTTGAGTAAGGTGCCTGATTGAACTCCAGGCTTCATGCATACTCTGCAAGCACTCTACCAAATGAGCTATATTTCCAGCCCTGGAACTCTTTAACGATCACAAATACTTTGTAATATGGTTTCAAAATAAACAAATCCCATTTTATGTTAACTCCTAAAGTACCAGCAAGTGTGGTAGTACACACCTGTGATCCCAGCTCTTGGGAGGCTGGGGGAAGAGGATTGCTCCAAGTTTGAGGCCAATCTGGGCTACATAGTGAATTCAAGGCCAACCTGAAATATAATGAAACTCTGCTTAAAAAAAAAAAAAAATCATGGCAATGCCAAATCAAGGCCAAAAAATAACAACTACTACTAATACAATCTATTATTATTATTATTATTAACAACAATGCTTGGTTTAATTAGGTTTTTCCGGGTACATTCTGAAAGATTAAAAAATTAGGGACAATTAGATTACAGTGATTCAAAGAAGCTAGAGGCTAACTTAGAAGTCATTGCATATTTTAAAACTTAGTGTAGAATGTCACATAAATGAGTGAGAATTTGCTACAATGTGAAACCACTATGTACCAACTGTCCTCTGAGTAGGGAAAGCAAGTAAACCAAATTTACATATTAGTTTGGGCAGAAAGCAATCTTATTAATTTTTCTTGACCTCATTCTCTGCTCAAATATGAACTTATAGGGGAAACTTTACTAATCAATTCCATATGTATGTTGATTTAGTGAACATAAAAGGGCTGAAACTGACAGAGGCGGTGCTAAGCTCTGGTTAACTGAGGACACCCAGCAATTTACAGCAATAAAAAGTAAATAAAAATATATAGCAAGTATGAAGGACAAAAATGCATCTATCTTAAAGGTCCACTGGATATTACTAACTCAATACATGGATGTACATTATTAGCATCAACCACTCAAATTTAAAACATTTAATAAAGCTACACAAAACTTGAAAAGAATAAAAATCTCCTTTGTCTCCTAAGTAGACTTTCTCATCCCACCAGACAGCTTTAAGAAAACTAACCGTAACCTTTTCCCTCCACTATTAATGAAAATGGGTTCATTCTACCTTAACAGCTCTAACCTCAATGAATCTCCACTCCCAACACACTCTCCAGTCGCCCCCCCCCCCAAAAAAAGAGAGGAAAATCAAGGGTAGCAGATTCCACCGGCTTTTAGTATTGCATCCGAAGTGCTGGTCATCCATCACCTCCTTTCTGGTTTCTGGAGGCTCCCAATGTTAACCTCCCAATTTCTCTTCCAGCTCTGCTGTCTCCTCCTCCTCTGACTTAATGCTTGGCTTTGTAGCTCCTCTCCGTTCCTAAATCTTACACAGCTTTGATGATTTCAAATAATTTGGAAACAGGTGAAACCACAGGTAAGAGCTAATGCTACAAACTTGTGAAACATACCCTCAGCTTTGTGTTCTTGCCAAAAAAAAGTTAATTCCCACAGTTAAGATTGCGTTTACAGGTAATGTCAAGGACTACTCAAAATTCATCTACTCGGCAATTCCCCAGGAATTTTACTTCCAGCTACTGCGAGCCTTCTAAATTGAGAGAAAACTGAAATGAAGTAAACGAAAAGAGCAAAATGCACACTTTTTTTGGGAATCCAACAGTATCAGACCTTGCCTTACAATGACGCTGCATGTTGGTACCAGGTCTAGGCTATAATGAGGACTGAGAAATGAGTTATAAAAGGTAAAAACAAGAATAATTTCCAGTGAGAATTTTTATTTTGAGACAAGGTCTCGCTATGTAGCCCAGGCTGGCCTTAAAACAATACTCTTGCTTCAGCCTCGTCAGTGCTGACTATGGTTTGGAAAAATGTCCATGTAACTTAGTTTATAAAGGCTCCATTCCCAGCATACTGGTACTATGGAGCCTTGAACAGTTAAGGCTTAATGAGTTCTTGGGTCATGAGACAGAAGCGTACACCTTCAAAATGTGGGATGTTTCTTTTCTGTCGGCTTCTTGGTTTTTACATGACATGCCATCCTCCCTAGAGGCCCAAAGCAGAGGACCCAATTTTGAACCAGACTCTCTAAAAGCATGAGCCAAAAAAAAAAAAACCTTTCTTTTCTTCATAAGTACCCTGTTTCAGGAATTTCATTATAGTAACCGTTTAAGTAACTTCTATTGGCAGCCGACAATGTGACCCTCATTACCAATACTGACACATTCAAGATTCTGCACTAATGCCTTATGTTTCCATATGACATGTAACTTTTTAAATCCCAATTGCCTGAAACACACACACAGTGCCTAAAAGCATTTTTTCCTTCACTAATTTAAAGCTGTGTAATCAAGTGATGTGATGGTTCAGTTTTCAATCCATTTGGGCCCACATGGGAAGATGAATACCAGAGAAGAACAGGTTGGATTAAAGGGTAAAAATCTTTCATGAGACCTAAGTGCATTCAAGTAGATGAAAACAGTTAGACCAAAAGCTAAAATGGTAAATGCTAAAGTCTTCCCCATCTCAGAGACTATAAACTGAGGTAAATCAATAACATGCCAGTAGATCTGCTCGGCTTTGAAGGTGTTCCTCCATTTTTATATTTAAATTATTCATTGGTTTAAGCTGCCATCACATTCCCATCCACGGTCATGTTTCCCCCCAAACACAGGCATCATCAAAGACTTAGGGTAAAGCCCATTCAGTCATTTTCTATATCTATTCTCCATCTGCAGAGTAAATAAGTTATCTGAAGCTTTTGTAACCTCTCAATTAAAAAAAGAAAAATTTCAGACGTCAATTTTGGCCTATTAAAACACAGCACAAGAATCTCACAACTGGGCACTGCTCACCTGCTCCAGGAACACTCTCACAATATACTCAAGGTTCCATCCATACACAGCTGAGAAAGGAGACACATGGTGCCTGTTTCTGAACATTCCTAAGGTCCAACTGCTAACACCTCGTCAATCAACATGTACTGGTTGAGAATCCCTTATCCTAAATGCTGGGGACCAGGAGCATTTTGGATCTCCGACTTTGGAAACTTTAAAAAGTATACACATGTGTGTGCTATCCTGAGTGAGCTCAGTTGAAGCATAAAATTCATTATAGTTCACATAAAACATATACATATCCCGAAGGTAATTTTTCTTTTTTCGAGATAGGGTCTGGCTCTAGCCCAGGCTGACCTGGAATTCACTATGTAGTCTCAAGCTGGCCTTGAACTCAGTGATCCTCCTACTCCTGCCTCCCAAGTGCTGGGATTAAAGGCATGCACCACCATGCCCAGTGTTTTTGGTTGTTTTTTTTTTTTTTTTAATCTCAAAGGGGATATGAGTTTGTTCTTAACTCAGATAGGAAGGGCCATTGCCTGAGGATAGAATTCAGGTTGACACACTACTGAGAAGAATACAGTGACTTCCACTGCAGGCATCAAGAATGGATTTTTTCACTTGTGGTGTCAGGTCGGTACTGAACAAGTTTTGGATGTTGGCACATTTCAGAGATCAGGTTTCAGGTTAGGGATGCTCAGCCTGCAAGGGTTTTGGTAACATAAATGAACACAAATCTTTGTGTGGGAAGAGAGAAGCTTTAACAGAGAAGGTATCATAATGTAGCCCAGGCTGATCTCAAACACATCTGAAACCATGAATTGAAAACATTCTGAAAAAAACTGTACTGAGCATGTACCCTGCACGACCTTAAAATCTAAATCTTCCTGCCTAGACCTTCATAAATTATTTTAATATGAATGAGTGGCGATCTATTAGGAAATAATCAAATAAGCTATCAAAACTACATAAATATACTAACTAGTAGAAGGATAAGCTATTCTAGGATTTCTTATTTCTTAAAATATATGGTCTCTTCATATTTCATATTCTTAAAAGAAAAAAACAGACAAGTTTATTAGATGCACAATTTGTAAAATGTTTTAAAAAGAAACTTATTAAGCCACCTCCCAGGTGGCTTATATGTAGACTCAATACTGAAATAGGCCAAACTTAATTCTAAATACAACTAACAGAACTAAGCTGCACAGTGCAGAAAAATAATTTGTTAAAAAGACTGGGCAAAAAGAACATCTCATGTTCACGTCACCAGAGTACACAAGCTACCAGGAAGAATAAGGACACTAATACATTTCCACACCAGCTCATGTGAGCTGCACCTCTACGGAACACATGGGAATGAAGACTTAGAAGATTAACATCACTGAAAACCAACTGTCTAAATTAAACAGGTTAATAGGTTAAACAATTCTGCTTTCTGTATGTAAACATTGTCACATGTTTAACAGATAATAAAGTATACATAAGCTAAACTACAATGTATACTTCAAACATATATTACGGATATGAAAATGAGTTGTTTTAATATCTCAAAATATGCACCCAGGGCTAGGCATGGTGGCACATGCCTTTAATCCAGCACTTGGGAGGCAGAAGTATGAAAGATGACTGTGAATTTGAATCCAGCCTAGGCTAGAGCGAGACTCTACTTCAAAAACAAACAAAAAAATGTAAGTACGCACTCAGTGGTCATAGCAACCGCCAATAATAATAAAAGCCATGCAGTTGGCCCTCAGTCTGTGAGTTCTGCAACCATAAATTGAAAATATTCTGCAACAACTGTACTAAGCATGTAAAAACTTTTGTTTCCATTATTCCTAAATAATATAGCATCAAATGAGTTACACAGAATTTACATTTATTATAAGTATAGCAATGATTGATGTTATATGATAATAAGTTGTATTCAAATACATCATTTTATAGAAGAGAAGAGTTTAACTATTTTGGTATCTGAACCATCCTTTATTATGGATAATGAGGGTCAACTGTATGTTTGTTACAGCTATAGCTAGATGCACACAGTGAAACTTGAGTTTCAGAGTGACTATCTTCACAGACACAAAATGCAGTATATGTTCACATCAACTTTCTTAGTCTATTGTTGAAACTGTAATCTGATACAATTTAAGTAAAAAATTGTAAGCTATTTGAAAATCCAAACTGTTGAAGAGATTGCTCATACAACTATCAAATTATCTGAAAACTTGCAAGATAATCAAATAACTCAGGACACTATCCTCCAAACAATAGCCTAACAATATTCAAGTTTTCTCAACTCTGAGTAATTCTCAGCTACATAAATTATGTAAAACTACTGAGAAAATGATACTAAAAAATATTGTACCCTCTCATTCCACTCCCCCAGTCAAAAATGGTTGCCACGTGTAATGAGGTAAGGGAAGATAATGCAGCCCTTCTCAACCCCACCAAGACTTATTTACAGCCCAGACATGAGTGACACCAAGCACAATCAAAAGTAGCATTCTCTTCTCTCTAATAAGCTTGGAATGTGCAAGACAGTAACTCTATGACCGAACTGCTACACCCTTCATGACACACGAGCTCTCACAAGGGTCCCCAAGCCTGACCCAAAACACTAGGAGATGAGTTTTGTTCTAGTCGACCAGCTCCTTTAGACCGACTCCAGCATCACAAGTAGAGCAAGAAAAAGGCTCTAAGTGCAGGGAGCTGTTACAGAGCTCTAGGTGCAGGGAGGCGTTGCAGAGCTCTAGGTGCTGGGGGCTGTTGCAGAGCTCTAGGTGCAGGGAGCTGTTGCAAAGCTCTAGGTACAGGGTGCTGTTGCAGAACTCTAGGTGCAGGGAGGCGTTGCAGAGCTCTAGGTGCAGGGGGCTGTTGCAGAGCTCTAGGTGCAGGGGGCTGTTGCAGAGTTCTAGGTACAGGGAGGTGCTGCAGGGCTCTAGGTGCTGGGGGCTGTTGCAGAGCTCTAGGTGCAGGGAGCTGTTGCAAAGCTCTAGGTACAGGGTGCTGTTGCAGAACTCTAGGTGCAGGGAGGTGTTGCAGGGCTCTAGGTGCTGGAGGCTGTTGCAGAGCTCTAGGTGCAGGGGACTGTTGCAGAGTTCTAGGTACAGGGAGGTGCTGCCGGGTTCTAGGTGCTGGGGGCTGTTGCAGAGGTGGGAAGCTCAAGCCGAGGGGAGCTGGGTGCAGGACAGAGCTCGCAGGCCTCCCGCCCACATCGGGATCACGCCCCTCCCCACCTACCCACGCCGATTCCCTGGCCGCCTACCTCGTCCCCAGGCAGTCCAGGGACGCCCGCGCCGAGCGGCCCCGAGGACGGGGAGACGACCGGGTCCCGGGCCTAGCCCCGAGGACGCGCGGGGTCCAGGCGCACGTGCGGCTCCCGGGAAGACGAAGCGGAACCCGCCGGCGCCTCCCCAGGGCCAAGCGGGCTCGGGACGAAGGGAGAAACAGGAGAGCCCCGGAGAGGACGAAATCACGCCCAGGCCGCTAGAACCGCAGCCTCCAAATGCCGCCGGAAGTCTCCGGACTACAGACTTCCGGCCGCCCAATTAGACGTCAGCGCGTACGCCCCGCCCTACGCGGCCGGGGGGCGGGTGCGCAGGGCCGCTACAGAGCCCAGTTAGGGTCCATTTCAGGACGCTCGCTCTCGTTTTAACTTCGCCGGGCCGTTTCCTCTCTTTCATCCGGGATGCACGGACGCCCGGACGCTCGCGCAGGCGCTTCCCCCCCGTCGCTCACCCCGAGCCGCCCCGGTGAGGGAAAGACGCACACAGGCCGTCTATCTGCCGAGACGTCGGCGTTTTATTCCTGGACAGAGCCGGGGAGTCGGGGGCCGGGGAGCCGGGGGCCGGGGAGCGGGGGGCCGGGGGCCGGGGAGCCGGGGGCCGGGGAGTCGGGGGCCGGGCGTCAGCCCGCCCCGGCCACGCGTCTCGCTATGGTGGCCACGGCCGCCAGCGCCTCGGCGCACGTGGGCTTGATGAAGCGCTCGGGCAGCAGGAAGCCGTAGCGGCCCTTGTCGCGGAGCTCGATGGTGAAGGAGTACTTGATGCCCAAGTCATGGACCCAGTCGTCAGCGCCCCCCGGAGCGAGGTCTGCACGAAGAAGAAAGAAGGTGGTTTCCAAGTCACTGACCCAGGGATTGTTTTTGTTTTCAAAATGAAGATAATGCTCTTTCGAAAATTGAGGTTGAAAGGACAGCGGATTCCAGAAGAAAGTAAGCATTGCCTATTACTGTATCAGTCCTTCCAAGAAATGACCAGAATGTATGTGCGTGCATTTG